>WSTJ01001075.1:0-15238 GCA_019623705.1 Ceratobasidium sp. 428
ACTAAATTCGAGAACATTTTAGCGACTAACCTGACGTTCTTCGGATGCAGGCATTAGAAAACTGGACGGGTTCTTTGGATTGCCAGAAACAGCAATGGGTTCCGGTGAATGGAAGGGGCATATTCAAGTTGATTCCGGAGGAGCGGCGGTTTATATCCCTGCTTTTCGAGCGGCGGCGGCTCCTTCGAGTTCTGGGTCGTTGCCCCCTGGACCTTAACTTCGTACAACTTTCTCGTTAGTTTTCTGAATATTCGCCTCGGCCTTCGCTCCACCACCTCTCCCTCTCTTCTTCTTCCACAAGCTGTCATGAGCTCAGAGGCAAGGTTGCCGATTGGGAGGATGGGGGGATGCCACTGTATGCTGTATATTTTTTCGCGAGCAAATAATCATTATGACATACGTTGGACGAGAGTGATCTATCGACATAAACGTTGAGAATGAATGTTTTGTAAGAACACTTGGAAAGGCGGGCCATGAACTCGGTTCCTTTAGAACAGCATGGTCGTTTTTATTTGAGGCCAAAGCCAATGGTGAAAGCACGTAAATGCTTTTGACGTAAGCTGACCCGGACCAAAATAAATCCCGCCGGTCTAGCGCGGGGTCAAATTTGTCAGACTTTTGAAGAACGACGAAGCGTCTCGTGTTTCGAACTTGAGGCTGCGTGATTTATCCTGCTCAAATTCCGTGTTCAAGTTCGTATATTCCACCTTACTCGTCACATTGTAAATTTACACCAATAAATCATGAACAATCGCTCCTGGAGAGTGCTACGAGATAAATCGTCAAGACACATCGGCATTCAGACTGGATAATTTTCCCTAAAGCCGATAATCACCACCCGACTGTTCTTGTTTTGGTTCTTGTCCCCTCTTCTCGTAACCCGAACTTGTTGCTGGATATGAATAGCACTCGATGAACCGCAATGCTGGATTCTGGACTGAGAAAGCAGCTATCAGGACTAGAACGTCCCCAGGATAACGTGTTTTGACTCACCAGGCTGGTTCATTACAGCGGGCGCTCCTTGGCGGCAGCTTCGGCTATTCTTCGTATATCAAGTTGGGAACACGCCTCGAGTCGTCGAATGTCCTTATTCACTTACGGGGGGTTCGGAGCTAGAGATAGCTAACCTTTGAGGAAGGCGCAAGAATCTGGGCGGTTTAGGGAATTCGAGCAGGGTTGATCCTGAAAAGAGGCTGGTCGGGATTCTGGAGGACACAGATCGGGTCGAGTGAACAGTTGCAGAGCCCGAAAGGAATGAGAGACAGAGCAGAGCCAGTTACGGTCTGGAGCATATGCCAAGACTCCTAGGGTCGACTCGAGTTCTGTCACCGGAGTACGTTTGACCCCGCGAAAGGGGAGTATGGAGTGATATTTTCCAGTGGAGATGAATCAAGCTGGTCACTGGTATCTAAAGTTTGCTGGTTCTACTAGGGATGACGCATTCCAGAACGGCGAGGAGGCGGATGTTTGGGGGCTGAAAACTACAAGAGTCTAGGTCTTCGTCCATGAGCAAGGCTTGTAGGAGTATTTTAGGCACCCGAATGGTTAGAGTTCAGAGGTGAGAGGGCCGTAAACGAGACTGTACAGATCAACGGAACGAGAAGATTAGCTTCTAGCACAATCATAACCGCAGTTACCTGAATACTCACAACTAGGATGTAACCGATAGACTGGGCTAGCGAGAGCTGAGATTCACCGTATTCAAATCCGGACCTTCATCCAGATTCGAGAGCGTCAACACTCCGAGGGAAGTTGTACCGCGAACTTGAGCTTACCAGGTATGGTTCGCTCGCTGAGGGCTTTAGAGTTCCTTAAGTGTCCGGTTGTCCGGTTACATCGATGTGAACGTCTCACTTTTGGGTGTCAAGGTGAAAGCTGTCGCTGAATCTGGGAATGGGTTAGGGGTTACCCAGCGAGGGTGCTGATAGTAAACCAAGCAGCAAGTGAACAGAGCAAAGGATGATCTGAGTATTTGATTAGCCAGCCGCGTCGAGTACAGATGTGTAGAGTCGAGTCGAGTGTGTGAAAGATACCAGGCGTTGGACGAAGCTCGTGCCGTGGTGGTGGTCGTGCACAAGCGTGACCCAGTGCGTGGCGAGCTTGGGTGTTTGTATAGGGTACGGTTGATATAAGATTGTTAAAAACGTAGGTTTATAAACACTATTATAAACCTGTTTATAAACCTGTTTTTGGTCGAAGTCGGATTGCGCCGTGTGAGTAAACCCGGCGCTTAACAATGGGTGGGTCTATGTAGTTCCGCAAGCCACTGCAAGTGGTAGTTGTCAAGTTTTATTATCTCAACGAACGCGTATATGCGCTTCCGTGATATGTCCGACATCGTTCAGTCTGCAAGATACAGTAACACGCATGGAGCGCTCGTTGATGCAGTGCATCACGCCGTTCAGGGCGACGAGTTAGACCCATCCAATGATCGGGGCAAGACCAACCCACCGAGCGTAACCGTGGGCCAAGACGAGGAAAGGTTAACCCATGTGACAAAGGAGATGATGAATACGAGAGGTACTGGTCGATTCAGCCGTCGCGGGATGAGTTTGAACTTGGCGAGGGTGAGGGGTTGACCTTTGCGACCCGTCGCTGCTGGACCTCTTGAGCGACAAGCCTGTACCAGGCACCCTTCTAAACTGCTCGGGTCGTACGAACACAACGGGAGGTACGAGCAACAGCGTTAAGTCGTCTAAACCTATCAGGTTCACCACTTCACATTACGCATTTTAACGTAGTATATACAAAATGACTTGTCTCAAAGCTAGATTGCTGCACGTGATCTACCGGTTTATTAACATCAATATAAACATATTTGTTCATAAACCGGGGTTTATAAACGGTGAATAACGCCTCGGAGCATTGTTAACCGTACCCTATGTTTGTAGCAGTTTGCAATCATCACAACAAATTTCGTCCGTGACCGTATCTGGAACCTCAAGAGCAACATGTTTTATCTTATACCAGCTGATGTACTCAGGCTGTATATATCGAAAAATATTCTCGTGTGCTCTACCCAACATTGATACCAGCCAGCCTCACCGCAGTGTAACGGATAACTATAAGCGCCCGTCCCTACAGATTATGAGATGATTACTACAATAACCTGACAGCTACCTCGTGGTGCCCTCGACGCCCACACTCAACTCTAACCTCAAGCACTACGAATTTCCTACACTACTAGAACCTCGTCATGCTAGATCGCATAAAGAACCGCATACATCGTGCAAAGGAGAAGTCGCGTCTTCTACTTAGGGGTGGCGAGTCCACCAGCGCAGTCGATCAAGCGCCATCGATCTCAAGCCAGGAGCTCGCTCATCCCGATCCCCCTCCCGCTCGGCCACCGCCAACCGCTGAACTGCCTGATCCCGAGCATCGGCGAATAGACTTCAGCCCTGCCGTATTCACACCGACAAACATAGAATCGATCACTCCGTCAACTCCGGAACCCGCAGAAGCGAACGTCGCTTCTATATATACATCGACTGCCGCTCCGCCTGTGCTGCATGCCACGAATCAGTCTAACACAAACTTGACAACTACGCCCGACCTGCAAACACGTAAAGCGCGGGACGGGAAAAATACCGCCTGGTCGGGACTCAACACGCTTCTCGATGTGTTAAACCAAAGCACGAATGCATTCCCGCCACTCAAGTCAGCATTCAACGGGTTTTTGCAATGTATTGATATATTTGAAGTGAGCACTTTGCGCGTCATCTAATGTCCTAACCCTGAAGTACGAAATCAGAACGCGGTCGCAGCGCGTGAGGAGTATACCCAACTTAGGATCGAGCTCGACAGTATTTTTTCAGACATATCTGGCTTCCTAAATGGAAACGCACCGCCATCGATGACACCAAGTATCGCAAGCCTAGCGCGGTAGGTTGCACGAGTACGCGGGGTGCCGCTGTTGACCATCTAGCGCAGGGGAATCGAAGCAGAAACCCAGCGCGTAGCCCACAAACTACGAAGGAACAAAATGGAGCAATATGCGGAAGCGACGGAGGATGCACACGAAGTGCTGGAGTGCTATCGTCGGATACAGGCGCTACTCAACCGATTGTCCGTAAGTGTCAACCCGCTGCCATACTTCGTGAGCTGGTTCATGAACTGGGATGAAGCTTAACGCAAACATGAACATGTGGAGAACTATGGACGAACATGCAACGGTGGGTGTCGGGGCACTTCATAGCAGATGTGAGCTACCGAGTGAACTTGACTGCTACAGCAAAACCGTCTGGATCGCCTTCCGCAGTCGGCGGAGGCTAAGTACCGGTCAGCGCAATCCGATAGCCTTGGTCGAAACGGATGTACACCAAACACTCGCGTGGACGTACTTGAGCAGCTTGTCGCCTGGGCTCAGGAAGACAAGAACGAGAAGATATACTGGCTGAACGGAATGGCTGGGACCGGCAAGACCACGATCGCATACAGTCTGTGCGAGCAACTGCACGGCGCCGGAAAGCTAGCGGCAAGCTTCTTTTGTTCGCGGCAGCTACCGAGTTGTCGAGACGTTAATCGCATCCTGCCAAGCATCGCGTACCAGCTCTCTTCGTTCTCGCGCCCATTTCGACACCAAGTGTCCGATGCTCTCGAGGGCTTCTCTGACGCACACAACCAGCCTGTCGACTTGCAGTTCAACACCTTAATCGCTGACCCTCTCAGAACGGTCCGGAAAACCTTGCCGGCGAACCTAGTTATAGTGATCGACGCTCTGGACGAATGCGAGGACGTCGGCGGGGTGGGGAAGATGCTGTTTGCGTTACTACAACAGGCCTCGGACTTACCGATGAAGGTCGTTGTGACAAGTCGTCCAGAGCCCCTGATACTGGACAAGCTAGATAACGAAACTCACAAACACGCCAGATCTGAACTGCGACTACACGAGCTAGAGCGCTCGAGCGTGCAGTCTGACATCAATACATACCTCACAACTGAGCTTCGCGATTTCGACTTGAGCGCCGCGGAACTCGATAAGCTAACGAATCGATCGGGAATTCTTTTCGTATATGCGTCTACGCTGGTCCGCTATGTTACGTACGATACTGCTCGGAGGAGTCGCCGAATGAAGGAGATATTGTCTACACCTCTTGCGTTAGACTCAAGCTCACAGGGAGTTGACACTCTCTATACGACCATCCTACTTGCGGCGCTTGACGACAAGAATCTATCTAGGGAGGAGAAGAAGGAGATGCGTCAGATACTCAATACGGTCATATGTGCTCAGGAGCCGCTGTCTGTTGAGCTGATTGCTCAACTCCTGGGCATAAGCGACGTTGAGGCGGTGTATGCTGCTTTGCGACCGTTGTCCTCGGTGCTTCAAGTTTCAAATACAGCCGATCAGCTGGTCACAACACTCCACCAGTCGTTTCCGGACTACATGCTTGACCAGAATCGCTCGCAGAGGTTCTACTGTGAGCCTCAAAGGTGCAACGCCTGGTACGCTAAGGCGTGCTTCGATCTCATCAAGTCAGCGAGTCCGTCGTTCAACATCTGCCGTCTCGAATCGTCCTACGTACCCGATCGGAATGTCCTCGATCTAGAAGACAGGATAAATGAAATCATTTCGCCGCAGCTGTTCTACGCATGTAGGTTCTGGGAAGCGCACGCAGAGCTCGCTGAGCCAGCGACGGAGTTGGTAGACCAGGTTCTAATCTTCTTATCGACCCGACTCCTCCTCTGGATGGAGATGATGAGCCTGAAACAGGATATAAGCGCCGGAGTTGGTATGCTGCTGAGACTCCAAGCTTGGCTAAGGGTAGGAACCCAGATAAAGTGAAAAGGATAGCAGCTCATGGCTGATAACACTACAGTTCATGCGTGTGTCGAACGATATGCAAGAGTTGGCGGTGGACGCACTACGATTTCTAACGGCGTATGCATCAGGTCCCATTAGTCAGCACACGCCACATATCTACCTATCGACGCTCGCGCTCTGGCCGAAACAACGGCCAATCTCAACACTGTACTCCGAGCGCTTTCCGTACATCACACAGGCGTCGGGTACGGCCATGGATAGGCGAGGCGCAACAGCGCTTGCCGTGTTGAACGCTGCGGGTGCAGTGCTTTCTGTTGCTTGCTCTCCGGATGGTACAAGGATCGCTTCGGGCTCATCTGGCCATACTGTTCAGATCTGGGATGCATATACAGGCCGCATGATTGGACAGCCTCTAAGAGGTCATACAGGCGAGGTACTCTGCGTCGCATTTTCTCCTGACAACGAGCGCATAGTATCCGGCTCTAGGGATAACACAATTCGCATCTGGGACTCCAGCACCGGCCAGACGTTGGGGCAAGCACTGCGGGGTCACACGGATGATGTCAACTCGGTGGCGTACTCACCAGATGGACTATGTATCGTATCAGGCTCTTCGGACTGGACTGTTCGTATCTGGGATGCACGGACAGGGCAGGGTTTGGGTGACCCACTGGAAGGTCACACTGATAGTGTGTTGTCGGTCGCATATTCGTCTGATAGCGCATATATCGTTTCCGGTTCTGAAGACTGCACCGTCCGCATCTGGGACGCAAAGACTCGCACGCAGCTAAGCGAGCCAATAGAGGGACACGAAGATTACTATGTGGGCTCGGTTGCATTTTCACCTAACGGCTCATGCGTCGTTTCAGGCTCTGCAGATAGATCTATCCGCATCTGGGATGCCAAGACTCGGCAGGCGCTTGGACAACCACTGGAGGGCCATACTGGCTTTGTACTGTCAGTTACGTATTCACCCAACGGCGCATACATTGCTTCTAGCTCCAGGGATCAAACCATCCGTATCTGGGATGCAAGTACTGGAGATATGATGGGACAACCACTGAGAGGACACACAGCTTCAGTACGCTCTGTCGCATATTCGCCTGACGGCTTGCGCATAATCTCTGGCTCTCAGGATGAGACCATTCGCATCTGGGATGCGCACATCGGACAAACCTTGGGCCAGCCACCGCAAGGTCACACAGGCGCCGTATACTCAGTCGCATACTCTCCTGATGGCGCTTGTATTGCCTCTGGCTCTAGAGACGACAACATCTGCATCTGGGACGCGTTCACTGGGCAAATGGTTGGGCAGCCACTGAAAGGTCATACCCGTGGCGTACACTCAGTTGCATACTCACATGATGGAAAACGCATTGTCTCTGGCTCTGACGACAGGACCGTTCGTATCTGGGATACGTGCAGTGGGCAGATGGTAGGACAGCCGCTGGTAGGGCACACAGACACTGTATGGTCTGTCGTGTTTTCGCCTGACGGCTCACGCGTTTCCTCTGGCTCCGAAGACAACACTATACGCATTTGGGATGCGCATACTGGGATGATGGTAGGACAACCTCTTAAAGGTTACACGGGCCCTATATACTCGGTTACATTCTCACCCGATGGATCCCACATTACCTCTGGCTCTGAACACAGTACCATCTGCAAATGGGATGCGAACACTGGGCAGATTGTTGCACAGCCACTGACGGGGCAGTCATACACGGTACTGTCGGTTGCATACTCACCCAGTGGCAACCACATTGTCTCTGGCTCTGGCGACAATACCATTCGCATCTGGGATGCACGTACCGGCCAGATGGTGGGGCAACCACTCGAACATCCCACAGGCTCTGTTTGGTCTGTGGCATACTCACCTGACGGCACGCGTATCGTCTCTGGCTCCGACGACAAGACCATTCGCGTCTGGGACGCACACACTGGTCAGATGATAGGACAGCCACTAGAAGGTCACACCGACCGGGTATGGTCAATAGCGTACTCGCCTGACGGGGAGCATATTGTTTCTGGCTCTTGGGACAAATCGATTCGGATATGGGATGTATGCGCCTTATCCAACCCAGGAGAAGCGTTCCAGGACAACTCGGGCTCCGTGTGCCAACGTTCTTCCGCAGGTGAAACCCCAGCCCGTATCCCCGGTGATTTCAATCCTCAATCATCAGTCTACGAGCCGACCCAACGTGGGTTCCCTGTACGTCCCAACCCTTCGGGTGTGTGCTCTCTCTTTCGCAGCTCCTCTGCTTATTGACATTCTAACGACTTTATCATCTCGCTTCTGAACGAATATCTAGACACTAAGGCTTGGACCTTGAGTGAGGACGGATGGGTGGTTGGCCATAACCTCAAGCCGCTCCTATGGGTACCTCCCGAGTTGCGATTCACACTCCTTCGTCAAGGAATGAGTACGATAATATCAACTGAAGGCTCCTGGTCGCTGGATCTCAGCAAAGCGAAGTTTGGAACACACTGGCAACAGTGCTACCGTCCCTAAGCCTTGAACAGTCAGGTCCAGATTTCTCGCGATCGTTGTTATATGCCCTGCATCTACGCTAAGCTGTGCTGACCTTCCTCACACATTCACGGCTTGTCCTGGAACTGTTTCAGCTCTAGCTTTCTGGTTTATGCAAAACGTACTACTTTGATCGACTCTAGGTTTTTTTTTAATCAATATTTTATTGTCGAATGAAGGCGTAGCCTCATGTATCGACATCATGAGCAGAGACAGACAGGTACTGTACGGAAGAGAGAAAAAGAAAACGAGAAAATGCGCGAGGCGGAGACTGACAAACGGCAAAACTTAGCTCAACTCTCGAGTAATCTAGTGTGCGTGCTATGCTATGTATCTAGTCGACTCTAGTTTGTATTTCGCTGTATCTTTGTGTTGATCCGACGCGACTAGCCATTCAAGTTGAAAGTAGAACACCACTAGAACAATAAGTGCGCACGAAGTTGGATTCGTTTCTATCAATATTTCACGTAATTATATTTAGTGTACCGCATCGGTACAACTTATAATGATGAAAGAAACATCGATTCGTTTGGAATTCAGCATCCTTCTAAAGTGTTTATATCTAAGACTGGTCATGAGAAGAGGAGATAAATGAACTAGAAAACTCTTGTGGAACTTTCTATATATGTATCAGAAGTAGCTGAACGCGAGTCACAGCTAGGAACCATATCAACGAGTGGGCTAGGCATAGTGAGTGTATGCGTCAGGTATCTCGGCCACTGCTCCTCGTTAGCCAGGCAAACGCATCACATTGCCACATCACCATCAGATCTTCGCTGGCGCTCGCGACGAGAGGTACGCGCTCGGTCAACAGGGGTATCCGCGTTTATGCGACGCGCGGTTGACTGGCTTGACCTACCTGGCACGTGACTGTGGGTACCTCGTTTCTCCGTGACCCGAACACGCACAACCACGACCAACGACCCACAACGATCGCCAATCCAAGCTTCCTTCCCCATATCAGCCTCTTGACGTCACTCTGACGCTGCTTCCTCTATACTCGTTTTCTGGTATCCGAGCCGCTCTTCAACGACTGTTTCCCGTGATCGGGTCCTTATCTTGTTCAATGAGCGATAGCCTAGCCCGAATGACATGATCCGTCCATCACTGGCCCACGCTCGCCTGAACAGAGGACGTGCTATAAACGAGCTCGATGGATACAATGACTTTCTTGCCGTTCGAACCTGAATGTGTATTGGGTTCACTCGCTCACGGTTCATGTCGGACTGCCTTTGGCCGTAGCGTTTGGTCATGGACGTAGAGATGGATAGATGATGATTTAGCTTGCTTTTGATGTGAGTTCCCTCGCATCCGTAGTTTGCATGTTGAACCGAAGCCAGTCTATCGTTGCTCACCCGATATGCCAGCGGGGATCCTAAGAAAACCCCCACTTGTACTATCCGCCTGAGACAAGCGACCTGCGCACCCCGGTTTAGACACCCGTTGATTATCCGTAGCGGAAGTAGTCGACTTTCGTCCGCCCGAACTCTGATACGGGCGAAAGACTCAGTGTGAACTGGACACCGTGAGGCGGATTTGTTGGGATTCACCCAGCAGCCCGGTGGACACCGTTATGTCCATGAGCCGCGAACCGTTGTTTGAGCGCTCTGGCCCTCGTCCGATCGACGTTTGACCCTCACGCTTGGGAGACACACTGAACGTCGAAGAATGATGCCCCAATTCACTCCGTTCGTACGAGCAACCTGCTTGCGCGGTGGACTGTATCTCGAGGTGCGTTTGATCCTATCTATTGCCCCTTTAGTCGTCTCTAGCTTACTCTCTTGATTATCAGCCTGGACAATATCTCGATCCAGGCTCTATCTGCAACGCTCTTTTTGGACTACCAGACCTTCCACCAGCCTGGGTTTTCGGTCCGAACACTGCTACTTCGTCGATTGCCCAATCCACGCGTTGTTGGGGAAGCATACTTGCGGCTCGTAGTTCGAGACTGCATTCGTACGTCGACAAATTCAAGCGTGCGGCTGGAACAGGCTTGTTGCCAAAGTAAGTTGTGATCGAATCGTTCTTTTTGTTCTCTTATTCTTGGTTGCACAGACACAACGATACGTTTGGCGTCCGGCGAGCACGACTTGATTCTTCAGGTCTTTCATTTACGACTGGAGCGCGAAGCTATCACGATCTTCGACCTGAAAAACAAGCATATCCACACTGAGGGTGACCGATGGATTATTAATATAGATCCGCTTGGAAAACCGATTCTCAGGTGGGAAGGGTATTTTCAGGTGGTGAGTAATAGTTTCAATCTCGACCGTACGCTTGCCGATCTCCATGCTACTTCGATTGTGGACTCGACATTTGCTAGATCTGCGCGTCCGAGGTTTAGTCGGATCGTTGGATTATCAGGGACCGTACGTCTCTTCCAGAAGGTGTGGCTAATTTACCTCCATTTGGAGACAACGAGCATCCCCTAAAGTTTGCGTGCCGTTGTTCTGATTTTTCTCCGTATCTTTAACCATTTTTCCACCACGTCTTCCTTCCTTCTTCTTTTGCGAGCTTCTCCAGGCGAGGTTCTTATGTTGGATGGGTGGGACCGTAGCTCTTGTCTAGGGTTCAGTTAAACGACGAATGGTGAATTTATTAACTGCAAACATATTTGCAGCCTGAACGAATGTAAGATGTGTCCCAGATACCAATCGAAGTTGGCTCGTGAAGATATTTGGAGGACTCGATTATTTAAACGGAATTTTTTGATCCCAATCGGCTCGATGGGTCGAGGTTGGGATACGAGAACAGGTTTGGATTGCGTTATGTAAGCTGATCGGCACCAAATAGATCCCGCTTCGTGTGCCCAAGATTGGGTGTCGAGCTTTGTGCTACCTCAAAAGAATGAGAACATCAACTAGAGAGCGTCCGATATGCAAAACAAATTTTATTTCTATTCCAGATTTCCTAACGCTACATTGATTGAGAGGAAAGGCCGTTCTCGCGAAGGAGCCGGCAATGCGTTGCACGGGAATTACAAGCCTACGAGAGAAAATCTACCAGAATAGGTGAGCCTCCAGGATCTAACGATGCCTCCAAATTCCTTGAAGCCTCGCCGAGCGCCTCTGCTCCACTCCTTATGCACCTTGTCCAATTCGGTTAACCTGAGCCAATTTGTATCCACCGAAACAAGTTGAGGCTGGCGATAGAGGCGAAAGGCGAACAAGGGTCGATAATGAAACAACAGAGTCATTGAGTTTTTACCCTAAGAACGTCTTGACATGAGTGTCAAAGATCCACTGCCAAGATCTCACTTACGACATAAAACCGAATTCCCGATTGACCCCACAAAGTGGGATTATTCCAGACCGCCAGGGGCATATACCGCAAGGGGATGGCATTAACGCTCAGCGAGCCAAAGAAATCGAGTGCCTAGTTCAGATGCGGACGATGAGCGCAAACATCCAGCCAGAAACCTGTTATTCGACTCACGGGATGTAGTGACCAAAGCCTGGGTCACGAGTAAAACGTCTCGCCCACTCGTTGTGAGCTGTTTTGATCGTTCTGGGGTTTCGAGTCCATCGTCCGTCTTGGGTCGGTGTGTGGTTTTTCGTCTCGGTGAGGCGATGTCCCAGGTCACGGGTTACGAATCAAAACCGGGCCGGGTTGATCTGTTCGAGTGAGAGTAATCTTCGGGAGGCGACCCGACATTCAAAATGGATGAGTTCGACTAAGCGAATAGTAGGCCGAATCGAATGGAACGGTTCAAGACGAGGACGGCTGCGATCTCTTGGTATGTGACTGGGACCTGCTCCGCGACAGCAGCTTCTGAAGCGGAAGGTTCATAGAAGATCGCGCGAATGTGCTATCAAGGAACGAATGATATGGGGATCGGTAGTCGAGAGGTCCCATGTGATGAGCAGGTGGTAGATAAGAGTAGGATTGTGTGCAAGTCGGAATGAGCTTGTTCGCCGAAGCAGGTGAAGCGAGGGATGCAACAGTCGAGCTTGACTTCGAATAGTGTAGTTCGTGGATATCTGCTGTTGACTGGAACACCGAGTGAACTCAGCTGTAAACGGAGAGGCGAAGGTTGAGATGAGTAGAAGCGTAGGATCCTGGATCTGAGCTCCGTAAGCTGAGCATGCGTGATGGTCGTAGGTGTTGGCGTCGCCAGAGCCCAGAGATGGAATCGGAGTCTACAGGTGAGCAGAGCGGAACAAAGAGTTAGCATCGACAACGCTGATCAGAAATGCCTGAGTACACACCATCGAGAAAACCAGAGATTGGAGCTCGTGAGGACCAGAACCTGCCGCGTTTAGTTTTGGCCTTGATTACAGTTGGTAGGGTCAGCGATCTTGACTAAGCAGAACGTGAACTCGAAGCTTACCGGAGATTTGTTCACTGCATCGTTATTGGACTTCACGGGGTTTGACTATCCATGTGCCAGAACACAATAATGGTGAATTGATGTCGATATCGCATCTGAAGGAAGAGATGTCGTATATTGTCCAGCAGAAGTACTACGAGTGATGCACAAGAACCGAGAGTATGAGGGAGTAGATGTTCGACACCAGTGATGTCGAATATGAGCCCTCGAGATCGAATAAGCGGAGAGCAGAGTATCGCATACTCCGCTAGCCAACCGGTGGTCGTAGACAAGATGAGGAGCGGTCGGCGCTTGTGACCCTGATGTTTGCGACGGTTTGCGATCATCACAAATCAGACCATGTCTCTCTTGACGACGTCACTGAGACTTGCGTTATGACAATAACAACCCAACGTCCTTCGTGGCTCATCTAGCAGCGCCGAGGCACTTCGAACAGATATACGGCAAATTGCGAGGAAGGTACGAAAGATGCCGATTTATACAATTCACCGACAAAACCGCTGATACTCGTGATAAGATAACCCGGTAGCATTCGAAATCTCAACTACTCGCCGTTTGGCTCTTTGGGCACCACGACGACCTATGACCTCCTCATGCGTCAATCTCTGCCCTTCCTCCCGGCACGGACCGGTAGTCTACACAAACCGAACTTGATGGATACCCCGAACGGCATTGGGCTTGAGAGCGCGAGCATAGCCGGACTCGGCGGGTCGATCCATGCCAGAACTGACAAACTGCTGATGTGTCACTTCGTCGCGGCTCCAGCCTATCAAGAAAGGGATGGCTGAATGGGATGAAGCTCTTCCTCTCGATGTGAGTAGTTCTGCTTCTTGGTTCTCAATTCGCGCAATGGGTAATAGCTGATGACAATCTGTTGGTTTGTCCTGTCAGTTGGGACCCGGGCGGTGGATTGACGACTGAGAGGAGCATGGACTCCTCGTCTCTAGATAAACACCAACTAGGCTCGGACAATTCGACCAGCGTTCGGGTTTCTCTCTCTGCCGATAACAAGGGCGGTTCGTGCGATGATCAGAAAGGTGCTTCCATGGTCTATTCGCGACGACGACAATCCATTCGAACCCGATACAATCCAATTTTGGCGAGAGGATAGTTGGAAGGACAAAGATAAGATCGGGTTCGAAGGACTTCACCTGAGCATGGCGTGCTGGAGCCCAAGCTACGGAAATCTCTGGACTATCGATGGACTTTACCCAGCTTTCCTCTTACGACGCCCGACTCGTCTGCTTCAGGCGCGCTTCAGTCACAAACGGGCATCAACCGCTCGGATGCACAACCCGGCCGTAGGGCCGATGATTTATTCAAGTACGTTCGAACTTATTTATTACCACTCATCATCACATCTACTGATGTTTCCGACTATTGTCCAGAATTATACCTCAACCAGATTCTGGTCTTGCTCATACTTCTTTTGATCGATATATTTCCCAGCAGCCCGCTTTCCATTCAGCAAACACCCTGGAATGACTTGCGCTTGGCTAATGTCCCAACCAACTCAGGGGAATTAGTTGTAGTTTCCGGTTTCACGTGTTCACCTCCGGTCTATAAAACCCAACCTAAGAGATGTATCATGTTATTCCGAGGTCAACCTGCGTCAGTCCTGTACGACGTTTCCCTTTTCTCATTCCCGGGATCACAGATGTCGAGTTACGTTCACCTCGGGCGTGGTCAAAGAAATTCGACGATATTCTCATAGACTAACGAGGGACCAACTGCCGCTACACTTTGGCTTCGGCTATGGCTTTTTACGATTGTCGTTTTCGTTTTCAGAGTCGGGTGGACCAACTGCAGGAGGACA
This sequence comes from Ceratobasidium sp. 428, assembly GCA_019623705.1. Taxonomy (NCBI): domain Eukaryota; kingdom Fungi; phylum Basidiomycota; class Agaricomycetes; order Cantharellales; family Ceratobasidiaceae; genus Ceratobasidium; species Ceratobasidium sp. 428. Next base: position 14,438 of record WSTJ01001075.1, read on the forward strand.
TGGGCCACTTGGACAGATCTGCCCGCGTGTGGACAGATAGAGCGCGGCGAGGGTGTTTCAGATTTGTAAGCGGTTGTCCAAACCTGGAGAGAATGTGCAACTGATTTCGACAGTATCTCAGCGTCTGCTTCAACCTTTCTTGGATTCACGCAACGGAGAGTCGGATGGGGTCGTTGAGCTATTGATAATAGCGTGGGATCGTGTGAGTACATTCACTCGATTCGATTGTGTTTTGGAGACAGCTGGGATGTTCCATCTGTGCGTTTTGTGCCACCGCGGCTCTTTTCGAGGATACCAAAACTCCAACAAGATATTGTCTCGGATGGCGACGACCTCAACTCGTGTCACTACCGTTAGTTTTGTCCACATCTGCCTTGATTATTTTTTTTCTTCTTTTTACCCCCCCTCACTCTAAGTAACATTCGTAGTCTGTAACCCTTATCTAAATTATTGAGATAATGAACATGTTGAGTAGTTATCCAGATACATTTTCAACGACCGCCAGTTGCAACAAACGCAGACCGAAAGTCCTGAACGAGGCGTGTTTTAGAATCCAGTAATATAAATCTGTGTGTTGGGAAGTGGATGGTCTCAGTGGAGTCGAGGAACAAAACTATGTTCAAGGAGGATTACCTAAGCGAGGCACCAAACAGATCCCTCCGGAGTGGTTCAGCCGGCTGTAGGGTGCGGGAACCTTAGACGGTAAGTTACCTATTTACGAGCGCCGCCCTGCGGCACTTACCTTGCCATTGCCAATAACTCGGACAGAAACAGTTATGTCTAAACACGTGTCATCACGTG
>WSTJ01001076.1:0-15230 GCA_019623705.1 Ceratobasidium sp. 428
AACATCAGCCTTAATTTGGAGGATAGAATCGCAAGTGAGCACGCGGGCTGGGTGAAGACGTTGAAGGCTATGCAGCTTAAAGCTAACGTCAACGACACGAAGACGGATTCAGTATAACTAACTGGATACAGTACCCAACAACCGTATCGGATGAGGAAAAAACCCGAGCGCATTTATCGTCATCTTGCATGGCAAGGTTCTTCTACGCTGACAATGTCTGCATAAAAACCCGCAGACTGTATATTTGTTTATAATCAATCGCTCTGATCTCGGTCATCTCGGTGATGATCTTACTGAGCCACAAATTAGAGCTTAGGCCGATGCACATATACCATCACGGACCGAGAAGCGGACCGCTTTTTGTTCGGCGGTTGCCGAACTGGCTATATGCTATGCTACATTCCCAAAATTCTTTCATCGTGTACTACACATACACTGTGTGTAGCATGTAAATTATCAGAACTTTGCTGTTAATCCATGTCTTGTGAAACGGTCTGCGAGATCATCGTGAAAATAAACCTGAGCCCGGGAAGCGGACCACGTGACAACTGGTCGCTGTGCTGATCTCCCTCACCCCAATCTTCACTGTATGCAGCTATGTCAATACTCAAGCGGTAGTAATACTACTATAGCACTTCAATAACAACTTAACTGATGCCTTTGCTCGGTTACAGAGAGTGTAGCCAACCCAAATGGGACTGTGGATCAGCTTCGTGAGGGGCTTACTACTATTTTATCTGCGCTCGAAGGGCCAGAAGCTCGCAATGCGCTACTCAGTGCAGAGATTACCTTGGTCAAGCAGGCTGCCTGGGTTCGTCAGAAGCAGCCGCTAGGGAAAGGCCCGTGGACAAGTTGGGCAAGCTCGTGTGTGGACACAGGTGGAGATTGAGGCAAAGGAAACGGCAAGAATTGAAGCAGAGGAGACGCGAGCAAGTTGTAGTAGAGCTCGTAGCCGTGGCTGTAGTGGTAGTCGTGGCTGTGGGAGAGGTAGAGGTCGGTCGGGGTCAAGTACGACCCAGCCCCGAAAACGTGCAAGAACACGAAGATTCCGAATTGGATGTGAGTAGACATACTTAGGAGATCATTTATACTCACATGCATCAATATAGGACCCCTTTTTGCTGTCGGATTCGCCGTCGGGCTCTGAGAGCGACAGCGATTAAGGTGGTGGCAGTGTTTAGATCTAGACTAGTCCACCCATCTCAAGCATTGAACCAGTACGGCACAATTTTCCACCTCTTCCATTGATTTTTTTTTTGCGCTTGCCTTTTAAACTGCATGTAGTTTGCACACCGCCCCATCCGAGACTGCAACTTATGCCCAAAAGATCGCAGTTGCTGAATCATCAAATTTTGGCTGGAATTTTGATTCGGCAAACCAACAAACTAATTGCTGTGCAACCAATAAAGCACAGTGAAAGCTGAAATTTTGCATAGTTGTGCACGAATATATACTTTATCTACAAGCAAAGTTTCAAATATGATAGCTACAGAAAAGGCGGAGAAGCTTGGGCTGGTCCGCTTCGGGGGCCTGGTCCGCTTCCCGGTCCGTGATGGTAACCGAAATATACTAAGAGATCATTTAGAAGCCAAATCAAGCTATCATGGATACTCGGCTCCTTGCACTACGTAAGAGTACACGTAGGTATAGGCTGTGTAAATGTCCTTCTAGCAACTCGTGGATTGATTCAGTCTGGGGAAAGATCACAAAATCCTGTGCATACACATAGCATATAAGCTCTGAGCCCCTCATAACCTTCCACCTCTGCTATCTTCTACAATGGGATTTGATTACCCAATCACACGGTTAGATCGTCATATGTTTATGACTATGAACGTACGCTAAACGAATAATCCAATTTCAGGCCATATCCATGGCGGTTTACAGCGCTTTCTATCGTTGTTGCATCCGCTACGGTACTTGGATTGGTTATCTATTTCAACTGTGCGCCTACTCTTCCGTTGTATAATGAGTCAACTAACTTCTTTCAGTGGTTGTCGTCGGGACGACCACGACAAACTCTATATCTACTACGTTTGAACAAGAAAAGTCGCTGTCCTGGCCGGAGCGTGTTAACCTCAGGAAAGCCTGTGAGCAGACTCATGAGTTACTGGTAGAGCTTCCTTATGTCATGAAACATTCACCTAGTAAATTTTAGTCTTGGTTGCGACCCCACAACTCTTGTAGCCGGTGGAACATACCGCACTCCAGTGAGTAGTCCAGGAAACAGACCAAGGATCCCACCACCTAGAGGTTTAATCAAATTTGCGTAGAATGGCGCCTTTACTTATACAATCCAGAACTTTATCGATCGAAACACACGAGATGTATTTTCCAGCATTAACTATAATAGCTCATTTCTAGAGAATTGCGTTGTACAGACGATGGGGATGTTCGCAAACTTCGTTTCATTCGATGCGATGTTTCAGGTACGGTTTTCCTAGCTTGAACAATTCGGAGATCTATGTTGAGCAAGCACAGGCGAACATCAGTTGCACTCTGCCCGGCGACATCGATATGATAGCAACCGCGTTGTCAACCGTGACCCTTCGCACAGATACGGACTCGAGCATAATGAGACGATATGACCTCCAGCTTATTCGCTCACAGACCCGAGCCACTTACCTCGCAGCAGCATCGTCAAAGCTCCTTGCCGCATTCGGAATGGACTTTATAAACCAGTTTTTGCCCCGCATTCCGACGATTCCGAAATTTACTCCAGGGCTATCCACCGTGTTTTCTGAGTTCGAGATCCTACCAGATTTGAGTTTCCGGTATCTCGATGGGACGTGGTCTGGCACCGGGGGCGTCGCACAAGGGCCAAGGCTAGGGGAGTATTTAGGTAAGCCGCTTGGAGATAAACCGGCATCGGGTTCTGAGTCAATATACAGCGACCTTAGTATGGCAGTCTTTGAGAACTACGCGTACGTCTTCTGGTCTACGATTCTTTCAGATTTAGGAGTTTCATCCAAGCCAAACATCCTCACCAACGTCGATCTATTCCGTCAAACTATCCACTCAAATCTCTCTCCCCCTCGAGGAATATCTGTGACATGGATAAACGGCACTGCCGTGGACTATATACTGAGCGACACAACCTCGTTCCACTTGCCATTCAACGACGTCCGGCCAACTTTATTTAACGCACGATATATTTGCCGGAAAGTTGCTTGGAAAGAACCAGGTAGCCTTGTTGGGGATGTGCTTGTGGCAACGATATCATTCTTTATGGCGTTCTGGAGTGGGTTGCACATAACGTTGCGGTATTTTGCGGTTGGGTCATCAGCGCACAGTACGTTATTTGTTTTTGTTTATTTTGAGGTACAGGCCGCTCATGAATCCACTGAAGGGAACTATTGCACCTGTCCCACCTGTGAAGGGCAGGCTGAGGACAAAGCGAGTGACATGATCTCGCTGAATGAACTGAACTTCCCCGATGCCGAGTCTCATTATGAACCTCTCGTTCAACATACGTAGCTTCAGAAAAGAAGAATGCTACAGGCCCAGCCATACACCACGCTCTGATCCATTGTGTTCCTGTTGAGTATCGATATAGCGTTATGCATTTTAGACTTTTTATAATGGAGTGTTTCTTCATATATGTTTGTTATGTTGTCACAACTTACTCGTGCGCTTCTGCTCCCTGCCAAGCCAATTAGCGGAACATTGGTGATAGAACCTCGGCTAAACCAGCTTTGAATACGTGCACTCCTCGATTTCAATCTTCTACATAAAGGCCTTGAAGCTTTTGTAAGGCCCCTTCAGCTGTGTAAGTCGTGAATAGGTGTTCCGTACCGTATACAACATCCACCTAACCCGACTATATGCATGGCGATCGAGAGCGCCTGCCTATCTCCAAGCACCAAGCATATCATCAAGAAGTTCGCCAATATAATAAATTCGATATGCCACTAGGGATACATGATACTATAGACAATATTTTACAGTAGCTCCGTGTTTCAATCATTGCTCAGTAACAGTCGCACTCTCAACTTTGGCGTTCTCGGCCTCTTTGATCCGCGCATCCTTAGCCACACGTTCTCTCGCAATCCACTCCGGAGCCGACTCAACCGCCTCCCTCGGTTGCCGCTTGTAGCACATCAAGTGGCCCTGGAGCGCCGCCATAGAGACCTCGTTTTCTGGAATCGCAGCAGCGAACCGGTCAGCAAGCCACTCGACCATTGCAGGCGTGAGTTTGGGAACTGTGCGAATAGGACCACCCGAGGCCTTGAACGCGGGTTTTGAATCAAGGGTTGTGGTTGGTTTGGTTGAACCTGACTTGGGTTTGGATGTTACGTCTGGATTGGAGTTAGAGGAGGCTGTAGAGGGGACGCGGGACCGCGGAGGCCAAGAGGAATCGTAAAGGGTATCAGAATCTCCGTCCGTTGAAGGTTTGGTGTTCAGCTCCTTTTCGTCAACATCGAGAATCTCCTCGGTGGGTTTGACATCAGAGGGAAGCGATGCGGGGAAGAAGCTCTTGAAGAGCTCCTTCGCCTGCCATTTGGACGCCAGCCTAAACTCAACGTGAACGTCCATTCGACCAGGTCGAGTAAGGGCTGGATCGAGGACCTCGACATGATTGGTCGTAGCGAACAATAGTCGGCCCTCCTGAGCCGCCACACCATCGATTGCTCCTAGAAGACCCGCTAGAGTGACGCCACCTCCATCATCCCCACCCAACCCGACGTTCGAAGTCGAACCAGACCCACGAACTCCAACAGCTGTAGTGAAGCTGGCATCGATGTCTTCGATAAGTGCGATCGCGCGAGGCGGAAGATCGGATATCATCTCGTTGAGCTTCGCATCGTCGAACCCACGGCGCGAGAGTGAAATAACATAGACGTCCAGTTTGAGTTCGCCAGCCAAAGCGTGGATGAGGCTAGTCTTCCCACTGCCTGGGGCACCGTATAGGAGGTACCCACGTCGGAAAGGAATACCTAAGCGCGACCATGTCAGCATTTAGACTGGGTCTGGAACGGGATATGAATAGGGGTAATTGCATACCTCTGTCCGCATACCAGGTCTCACTCGACATAAAGTCTTTGGCATCTTCCATAATCATGTCCTTAATCTCCGTGTCCAGAACAATGGATGACATAGGGCGCTTGGAGCGAGACGCTGATCGATGCCAGCAGTTGTATCTGTGAAATGATAAACGAGGCGGTCAGTCAGGCGCGCGTCTTTTTCTTAGGGGGATAGGCAGCACGCACTGGTCGCATGTGTAGATCGCCACACGATTCTGGTCCTCGCGCGTATAGGCCTCTTTAGCCTCGCGTAGGAGTTGGTTAACCACATCTCGGCTCCGTGCTAGAAGACTTTTTCCCAGAATCACATGTATGTGAGTAAGAATGGCCCATTTGAAGTGGCGTATTGCACCCACCTAATTTGGAGGCTCTCGCGAGTACACCCCTCCCCAAGATCCTGCCTGGTGCGCGTGACCCGCATCCAATGTTTGTTATAGATCATACTGTGGGTCGAGTCTACATCAAGGCACGCAAGAGCACAGGTGATCAGCGTCATGTGTCAAACCATAAATTGGCGCTAAGCCTAGGTCACACTCACTGTAGGTTGGCAGATAAGCGACCGAACGAGTTTCCCCTGTAGCATCGGTCTCTCCTGGTACCACAATCGTAGCGTTTCGATTTAGGCCAAAGTCTTTGCTTGAGATCTGGACCTCGCGGGCTTTTCGCCAAGCAGGCTGGTGGGAGAGCCAGATCATCATCCAATCGTAGGCAATGTCGTCGTTCTGATGGAAGGAAACATCGAGAAAACTGTCAGTCGTGCTCGAGGTCTGACAGCAGCGCTGAGACTCACGTCAAGGTGAATAGTCACGAAGAACGCCCCTAGAGCCCACTCCCAACATGAAGATGTAGCACGACGGAGAGTCTCGAGAGCGCCACCAAGTACTATGAGTTTCAACCAGTCTCGCAGACCGGAAAACGATAAAAGCAGAGTAAGAAGTGAACCGAGACCGGTGACAGAGGATAATGCGTCGCCCATTGTGGTAGAAGAGGACAGAGTAGCAGGAGAGGAAGAAGCCGACAAGTTGTGTCGGCTTTGAGAGAAAGGTTGCTGCTCGAACCAACTATTCATGTTCTTCTCACAAAGAAGTGTATTGCGAAAGAAAAAGTTGCCACTAGACAACGAAGGGGGTGGAAGACTATGAATCTAACACGTCAAAGACCAGGGGTTTATAAGTCCGCAAGACCATCGACCATGTTTGCAGCGAGTTTGTGCGGGATTTTGAAACACCCAGTAATTCCGGCGGTTTGACATGAGGCTGTGGTCTACCGTGGTGGTGGCTAGCGGTAGGTGACTGAATCCGGGCCGGTTAAATCGCTCCGAGCACAGCCCGGATCCAAACAGAAGCCGCAACCACCACAGCGCCGGATAGCCTCTGACTCGCTCCGAATACAAACTCTACACCATACTACAGTCCACATGGTCCCCGACGTGGGTGCGCCGCCTTCGGCCCCGCTTTCTTCGCTTTCTCTGACTCATGTTGTCTGTATGGCCATTTTCCTGCAAATTTCTAGATTTTTTCAGACTCAACTTTGACATCTGAAACAACTTGTAGATGACTCGAACTCATATGTTTCTCTAGGCCTTGCTTTGATCACTCTAAGTCCAATTTTATTGATGGTATGTGCTAGTCTGGCCGAATCCATGGCGAGCTCGGGCTCTGAATCACGTTTATCGACCATGATGACTAGGCTTGCTACGCTTCTTTATCCGTATACACTCGGGAGCTGTTGATCATCAATATGTGGGCGGGACAGCTTGCGAACGAAGCGTTTAACTGGGTTCTCAAGGAATTAGTACAGGAGAATCGGCCGAATAGTGAGCATATTGACGGTATCTTCCCGCGTTCTCCTTTGACTTTGAGTTCAGCAAGCCACGGAGATGGCTACGGCTTCCCCTCGTCGCATTCCCAATACATGGGGTATTTTAGCTCATTTTTTATAATGCACCTCTTGACACGTCATCGGTTTCCCAACCATACCCCGCTCGAACAAACAATTCACACGGCTGTCCTATGTCTCGGCGCAGCAGCCTGGGCCGGGACCGTATGCTATTCAAGGTACATATTGCCACCCTGCACGGCTTCAGGATTACATGCATCCAAATAACACCCGACTTGTCCAAACGTCCTTTTCACCCTCCGATTCTCCCCGCCTTTCACCCTATACTCCTTGCACCACGTCCAAGCACTTACCCCCCTGCCTCGACAGATACCACTTGACATATCACACCTCTCATCAAATCATATGGGGCGCTATTATCGGCCTATGTACCGGAACGCTACACTACAGTGTCACGGAACTCTGGCCCGCTCTCAGACCCCACAGTCGGGCAGCTCGACTCCGCTCGGTTATCCTAGAATCTCCGATTACGCGCTGGGCTAGAATCAGAGACGGATGGACCATATGGCCAAATGGTGGAAAGGAAGACGAGTATGAATCGTGGAGGAGGGCGTGGATGCAAGCAAGGGGGGGTACGAACACGGGCGCCAAAAGTAGAAAAATTAAGAAGGAACAATGAGTGGAATTAGGGTATAGATGACTTTATCACATTCTCTTTGACGCCTTCTTGATGGACCTTTGAAGTTTAGGGTTGTCATTGGTCTACATATAGAATGACAACCGACTATCATCCCGCTGCCCTCGGCGCTCTATCCTCCCCATCGTCCGGTGGAGGCTTTATCACGCCACTCTCAAGAAGTGTATCGACAACGTCACGGTCTTTCCCCCTTAGACTTCGAATGACGAAAATAGTGAAAAGCACCACGCCGATTAGCATAAATTACATTTCGAACACCCTAACTCCGAACCCTCTAGACTCACCTAGATGTCAGCCCCCTAACGGCCCCTCTCAGAACGTCACTGCAGGCAGCCTCGATCTTTTCCACGCCTGGAACATCGTCTGCACGGGTAGGCCCGAGGTTGAGCAGCATCACGGGTTTACCAAGCTCCGTCGCATGCCTGAGTAGCCTACATCCAGTACACACGGGTTATGAGATGACATATGATCGCTGTACATCCTATCACACGGGGATCTGTTGCTCACCGAAAGGCTGAATAGGTTGCAAGAGTCGTGCCTATGAACAGCACCCTATCGCTCGTTTCGACATCCTCATACCTAGGAGTACCACGTGAGGGGTTGCCACCTAATCTGAAACGCATGCGTACGATCTCTGTTTCACGTCTTGTGCTATCGATTCTCCAAAAAAAATTACCTCTGGTTTGAGCTGCAATAGAACACGGTGATCAGACCAACATTTAGCCGTCGTCGATAGGGAGAGGAAGAAAACATACGATATCGTCGTGTATACCTTCGCCTAGACACGTTTCGCACACGGGTAGAACGAAATTACTGAAGCCCACACCACGAATGTCAACCTGTCTTCGATATCAAGTCAGATCTACGTAGCAGAACGTGTAGGCGAAGAGCCAAGGGGGATGAGCTGAGAGTGGATGGCGTGAGGGAGGGAATGAAACGAACGTCTCCATCGGGATTGGTTCGTGGTTCGGTCTTGGTCCGAACCATTTCGTCCATGAAGTCCTTCCAAGGCGGGTTTAGTGCGGAGAGCTGGTCCTGAAATACCATTCTGTCTATCTTGTGTTTACGCCGACAGTGGACTGTCTAACATGCCAGCAGCGTGAGTATGTAAAACATCTATGCTGGACGAAATATCAGAAAAACGCACATGCAATGTCCCATGTAGTTCTAATATCCGATCGTTAACTGTATACCTTGCCTCTGGCGAGCTAGCCTTGTGATGCAAACCGTCTACGTTTTGTGTTATCAGTTTAGGGGCGTGGTTTGTCCATTGCAGAGCAGCGAGGGCATAGTGCGCCGGGTTCGGCTGTGCATCACGAACGGGAGGATAGCCCAAATAAGAGCGAGACCAATACCGTTGTCTAGCATGTACAAAGACAGACGTTAAGTTGTGGTTTGACGAAGAAGCTGGTGGAACGTACTTGCCTAAAACTGTGTCCACGAGGAGTCGGATCGACGAGTTCATGATACTAGTCGAGTCAGTTGAGATTAGATCTTGTGTGAGTATGTTCTCACATAGATTGGCCTACGAATACATATTAGTAGTTGGCAATAAAAGATAAAAATATCAGGGCGTGCTTGTAGTTCGGATTCATGTAATGTCCCGATTTCCCCCGGTACGCCTGTTCGGGACCGTCAGACCTACAATCAAACCAACTGAAGCAAAAAAATCCTCACTCGTATCCCAGAATCTACACTAACACCAGCCCCAGTGATAACTAACGTATTTCCCTCATTCAAAAACTCCGCCACACGCGCCACAGCTACGTTCTGTGCGAGAGACGGAAGCGCTGCTCTAGAAAGAAGATATTGAGGGATATTAGGTACCGATATTTTCATTTGCCAGGCAGATGTAGCGACAATAAAAAGAATGAGGGTTGACAGGATGACGGGTGTCGGTTATGGTGGCCGGCCGATTTGAGACTCGGGAGGTCACATCAATCGGTAAAGCCAAACAGGTGCACACATAACAATCCCCTCTTCAGGGTGACAATATTTTTGTTGGTTGGAACAATCACACTTAGCTTCAAAGTGTTCATGCTATGTGCTGAACCAAAGAGCTTATTATATAAACGCTTTTATTCATAACCGAATCGGACGAATGGAGCTATCAATCACCGTGGATTTGTCATATTCCAACAGTCATACTTAACCGGTTTAGGTATATGCGCTAGGGTCCGTGCATCTAATAATGCCACCCAAGCCGTAACCACGTGTAGTTTTCTAATGTCGACCTCAACCACTCCTAGCAACCTGGCGTTCATGCGCAGCACGTCTACCTTAGTGGTCGCGAGCGTGGCGGCGGCGGCAGCGGCCAGCGCTCTCGTTCCATATATGCTATGGCGCAAGCGCTCCAAAATCCCTCTTCCACCAAGCCCTAGATCCTATCCAATCATAGGAAATCTTCTGGATATGCCCAAGAAGCAAGATCATCTTGGTTTTGTTGAGATTGGGAATGATCTGAAGAGTGAGCATTTTCTCGAATGGTTGACCGATGAAAATGAACCTTTTGCTAGGTGACATGTTCTCTTTGAACGTATTTGGCACTGTGATCATTGTATTGAACAATGCGGAAGACGCGATCAATCTACTCGAAAAGAGGTCGAATATATACTCTGATAGGCCTCACCGCTCTATGATCTGCGAACCATCTCTGTACGAAGCGTTGTACCGTTGCATTACTAGCTCGACTACTGACGCCAATTTTTGAGGATGAACTGGTCAACCCTTGTGAGCGCTTTGGAGTATGGAGAGCGGTGGCGGAAGTCTCGCCGCATGATGCATCAATGGCTACATAAACAAGCCGTTGAAGCCTTCTATCCATCGCAGCAACGCCAAGCTCGGATGTTTTTGCAACGACTATTGAGCAGATCCGAAAACCTCGACTCGTCTGAAGAGCTGGAACGCGAGGTTTATAGGTCCGTCAATAATTATCTGCGAGTAAGTCTGTATAAAGTTATAACTTGAAATAATCCCAGAGCTTTAGCCGGAACTATCGTCAACTCGGTGTACGGCTCCGGAGTTCAAGAGTCACCAGAAATAATGACAAAACTCAAGCAGACTGTGGATAATCTGTCTAAAGCGGCCCTAGCCTCAAGTTTGTATCCCTACTCTTTATTTGGTTGCGGTTTCTAAACATCTTGTCTCTCATGAAGATTTTTTGGTCAACATTTTCCCTGCTCTCGTACGAGTTCCAGACTGGTTCCCATGGACAGAATGGAAGCGTACCGCTAGGCTATGGAGGGAGCAAAAGGATGATGCTATTGACAGTCCATATAACCGGACGAAGTCTGAAATGGTGCGTTGAGAATCTACCGCAAGGCCATGGTTTACCTATTACTTCCCCGATAGCAAAAAGAAGGGCAAGACCCTTCGATGGTTGAATTAATGCTTGGACAAGCCAAGGATCTGGGTTTCGATGAAAGTGAAATAGACGACTACGTCAAGGAAGTTGCGTTCATCCTATACGGAGGTACGTAGACTGATGGTAATTTATCCAAGCCCGGTATTCTAAGCCTTCATCTTTTTCAGGTGGTACCGATACGGTAAGTCGCTTATTTTGTTGACGATATATGCACACTACACCTCATGACAGACAGTCAGCGCCATTCTGGTATTTTTTGTCGCCATGCTCCTATTTCCGAATGTCCAAAGAAAAGCTCAAGAGGAAATAGACTCTGTCATCGGCCCAGACAGACTACCAGCGATGGAGGATAGGTCACGCTTGCCGTACGTCGGGCGATTGATCCAGGAAGTGCTTCGATGGCGGCCTATATTCCCACTTGGTAAGGCTACACACCTCGCCATGAAACACTAACTTTAACGACTATTTCAAGGGCTACCGCATCAATGCTATCAGGACGATGTCTACAAGGGCTATCGCATACCTAAAGGTGCCCTGATGTAAGCTCTCGGATTAATTCTCAGCGCTTGTCCAGTGACTTACCTCTATGTTATCACTTAGATTCGGTAATATCTGGTAGGTCTAAGCCTCAAGCGTCAGTGAGTTGCGCCAAAACCTCTGCTATTAAATATATAGGGCAATCAACCATGACGCAAAGGTATACAATGACCCCGAAACATTCGATCCAGACAGATTTTTGGATACAAGGGTTCCTCAATCACCAACGTTTGGGTTTGGGCGCCGGTGAGTATTGCGGCGTGGCCGTTGTGTGGCGCTACATGTTCATGACTGCTTCATATAGTCTGTGTCCTGGCATACACTACGCTGGATCATCCCTATTCATTTTCATCGCGTCAATCCTAGCGGCGTTTAAAATCGAGCCAACCAAGGATGAGTACGGTAACGACGTAATGCCAACACCCGAGAGCGAGAATATGGTGATTCAGTAAGTTTAATCTCATATGGGTAGGCCCAATCCCTAAGTCTAACATATGTCCTAAAGTCATCCCTTGCCGTTCCAACTGAAACTCGCGGCGCGCTCCTCGATACATGAACAGCTTATTCGAAGCGGGATATGATTCGGGACAATCGCCTACCAAAGAAGTATCCCATCCAACCTGTTATCTATGGAAACCGTTTTGGGGTATATGCGCCAATTTGTGGAAACTGATGGGCCCTGAGACATGTATCAATCGCGCAATCATTACAGAAACAATCTGCTTGCGATACACGCCCAGCCATCCTATTCCAACATGGCTCCGAGCAGCTATAGGCGCGTGTAGGCATGCAGAAGTCATATTGATTGATGGTTTGTTAAGAACGTTGATATAGCTAGACGGCCCTCCAACGAGCGCGGCGCCGAGGACCAGTTTATTACCATGTTTCGGTACAGTAGTTGAGAGTCAAGGTCGCGCACAGTTAGCAAAGGTAATAGCTTAGTACTAGGAGGTTAGTGCGCGGTACTTACGGACAATCATATCTCAAGTATGCTTCAGCAAGTTCTCAAGGGGTTGTCGGGTTGGGTTTTCCGCTTTCGAAACTACAAAACTCGCCAAGTTTCCAGCGTCTTGATACACTGCACGAATAATCAAGCCTAACATATGACAGGGCATCGGCGACCGCACTCACCGTAATGCGGTGGCCGGATACCAGTTTGCCGCGGCCAAGGTCAGCAAAGGCCGGGGTGTTTTACTTTTTTCACGTGACGGCGATCCAAGCCCGTGATTTCGGGCAAATTACCGGTGACGTAACGGGCTAGATTACCGCCACATCAACTCATCACAACCTTTATAAACCATGGCGACATCGAAACCGTTCTCCACTACTTTCATAGTAACCAACCCAACGACATCCACCATGTCTCAACCTGTTATTCGCGAGGCAAGTTTCTACTCTTCGTGACTCCACATGATGATTTTGACAAACTTTTTGATGTTAGGTCGCTCAGAACGTCTGGACGTTTTCCATGCCGTTTGCGCGGTTCAACATCTTCCCGGTCGGTGGACGTTCGACCGCTATCAAACTCCAATCTGGCGATGTGTGGCTGTTGGCGAGTACACCAGCGAACGATGCGACTAAAGCCAAGTTGGGCGAAATCGGGCCAGTAAAGTAAGTTTCATTTCGTTTTCGAAATATGATATCTTAATTTCTTATTCTGGGTAAAATAGGTATATCATTGGAGCGGACGCGGTGCACCATTTATATCTTGCCGAGTACAAGAAGTTGTATCCGGATGCCAAAGTTATTGGTGTTCCTGGGCTGGTTCAGAAGAAGGAGGGGGTAATCAAGTTTGATGGAGGTACGTCTTACCACCTACACCATCTATTTGACACGTAATTGACTTTCTCGGATAGTCTACGGGCGTGATCCAGAAGGAACTAAATACGGATATGAGCCAGAGGTAAACACCCTCCTCCTAACATGCCTTGACATTTCTTAACTCGTGCCTTTCTCGAAAACAGATCCAGGCATGCTATTTCTCTGGCTTCCAGAATCAAGACGTCGCATTCCTTCACGCGGCAAGCAAAACTCTTATCCAGGCGGATTTGTTGTTCAACTTGCCCGCTACCGAACAGGTACGAACTTATCATCTCTCCTCCTTATCCTTAGCTTTACTGACTCGAGTTAATAGTACGCAAACTCTAAATCATCCGGCAAGTTCCCAATTTTCGGAACACTCGGTCCTATGATGCGGGCGCACAAAACGTTTGTTTGGAGTGCGGGGAAAGATAAGGCGTATGTTACCCCTTAGTTTGTTGCGATGGTATTTGATGGCTCGCTATAGCGCTATGGCCCGTGATGCTCGCACAGTTGCTGGATGGGATTTCGATAGGATCATTCCTTGCCATGGGGTGAGTTTCGTAGGAAGTTAAATTTGTGCCGATAACTCATATACCCATCTAGGACGTAATCGAGAAAGGTGGGAATGCTGCATGGCGGGAGGCGTACAAGTGGTACCTTGAGGAAAACTTCAAGGCATAAACCTACTCCTTTCTAGGCTCCCCTCAGTTGTGTGTTATTAGTGTTTTCGCCCCACTCTTACTTTTCTTGGCAAATCATAGAGCTTGTACTTTCTTGGAAACTGTATTTCACCTTGTTCACTTTTTTACCCCGCTATAGTAACGATGTTTAGATGTCGGTTTTTGGTTCCATTGGTGCTACTCCTTAGTGAATGTCGTGTCATCTCCGGGAAATCGGCGTCAGCCCGGGACCGAGAATCTGCCGTTACATGTAACAAGGATGAAACCGGAATTGTGCAACCCGACCTCTCGTCGCTCAGCTTAATTCACAGGAAAAGCCGTAAATTAAAAGCGAACGACCTGAAGGCGGAGGGCAGCAATCCCGAGAAGTCTCTACGTGTATAAACATAATAATCCGCCTTGTTTTGGAGTGCTGTGAGTATATGCGTCCTCAGGCCTTGTAGCTCCAGGCGCCTCGATTAAGCCACCCTTAACTATGTAACGGGAAGCTATATTTACTTTACCGAATGTCGACTCGCCCTTGTACTTCACATCTGACGTTCTTGAATATTCAAAGAATCAAAACTCGAGGCTTCAGTGGGGGTTTTGGCTCTCCTGTACACTTGTTGCAAGCCTCTTGCTTATCGCGCTCACATAGCCACCACGGATCGCCTGGATCAAGACTCCCGTCTTGGTCTGCTACGCACGAGTAGCTTGTTGAAGGTAGGTTGACAATGACAGTGTTAGTAACATCTGAGTAAGCCCTACCTTAGACAGTCAATCGGAAAGAGATATTATGTCGATATGTGATCTAGTATTGCCATACTAAAGCGGTAAACCTGTTTTTCTGATTTGATTTTAAGCTGCCAAACATTTCAGCATTGAACCTGAACACATCGCTCGTCACACTACGTTCAGACTCAGTTATGCGCTATAATGAGGCTAATATATCCAGGTGATCTATGCGCGAAGTTTTCATATCTTTCCGGTTAGTTGAGGGGACATGCGTTCAAAAATGACGGTGCACACCATTGTGCAAACCCCTGTATCCAGTCTCCGATCTGCCTCTTGTCTATCGCCTCACTCGGCGCAGGAATCGATGCAAATGACATGGGTCGCAACAGCTCTGCTTTCACGACCGATACAAATAGTAACAAACATCTTGTCCTAGCAATCGACTGCAGCACTGCAGTGACTCGCCCGTGAGTTATATGCTCATCAGTCCCGTTGGCCGTCACTTCAGGTTTTGCGTTGAGTGTCCTACCGTCCACAAAATGTTAACACTCCAGACCGGCCTCAGCTCTGTA
>WSTJ01001077.1:0-15226 GCA_019623705.1 Ceratobasidium sp. 428
ATGGACCTCCGCCAGGATCGCTAAACTAAGCCAGACTGATTTGCAGAGGAGATGGATTTCGAAGAGGATAGTTCTACAAAGGCGGACGGTAACTATAAGTTCAGAAGATCTTCAGCCTTCTCCCGAGTTTGAAGAGGCTGTACGAGCTGCTCTAATGAAACATAGCAAAGCGGAGAAATTCCAGGCCGTTTTCAAGGTGCTTGCTCGCTGGTGAGATAAATATTCATATCTTAATGAAATAGTATTTTGTAAATTTGGCTCAGGGGAGATGTCGTTCCGCTGGTACGCTTCCGTTCTCATGGTAAACAGCTCATGGATAAAAACAATTGGCAAAGGTATATGAGTTTGGAACATCGTTGACTACCACTGATATTGAAAATAATATCGAAGAGGTAATGTGTGTGATATATACAATCCCGGAAACACTGACATGTAATCTAGCAAAACTGGTGGACTTCGTGGTGGAAGTTATCAAAGCTAGGGAAAACATCTACTATTGTGAGTATAGTGTTTTTACTGACGCTTAGTCCCGACCAATCTCATACTCCAGGGTGGAAAAGGCCAAGGCGTCCCGGAGGGCGGTATCAATAACTGGATGTCTCAAGAGCGTAGGTGCTGTTTAGCCGCCGAACCTTTGTGATGCTCCAATCTTGCCGCACTCAGTCGAAGGACCCGACTGGCGTGTTGTTCGAGTAGTGCGAGTTATATCAGCTATAGATCTGCTCGATCACGAATTGCAGCAACAACTCGCGAGTCTTTACACATCAGTTCTGTCATTCGATCCGCCACTGCTGGATGGAAAAACCGACGTTTATGCAACTTGGGATGACACTCCTCATGCTATGAAAGCGATGTCAAAAGTCGTTGTTCGTTGCGGTATCCGGATCTGCGGGTTATCTGCCGCGTATAGGGATGGTAGTCAATCCAATTCGTACGGATTAATGGACACGGAACACGTGTTCGAGCTTAATACTGGTGCGTTATACAATTCAAACACGTCTCTGCGAATCTCTTCGATCTCGCTTGTAGGTGAATATATCACCGACGTCGTAGTTTGGGTGAATGACGACTATATATCTGCGATCCAATTTGTCACTACTACGGGCAGATTCTCGCCAATCTATGGTGGGTACTTGGGCGTGCCTAAGATTTTGAGTAGTGCAGGCGGCGTTTTGGCAGGATTCTCAGGCAGAATGACGAAACCACGCGATAACCAAGACACAGTTGGTCGTGTCCAGGTATGTTTCTACTATATCATTTTGTAAACCACTTAGATGTCATTGCAGACTGTATGGCGTCATGATACCATCCACTCATTCAGTCTCGCAGGTAACAGGCAGACTACATACATCGGAGGAGCAGGTGGACAACCACTCAACGATTGGCCTTTCATCGGATCCCCACATTCTACATACATCAGCCAAGTTGACATTTGGTGCAGAAATGGGATTGCTGGTATTCAGGCGAGTCGGAGCTCGGTTATAAGTACCGCAGTATCTTAAGTAAACAACATTCATGATCAACCAGATGACATACTCTCGAAAATGTACCCACGGAACCGTTGAATTACGAACCTCGAGATACCACGGCCCATCCGGAAGCGCAGATCACAGCTTTAAGCTTGAGCCAGAAGAGCATATTATCGCCATCTCAGGAAATCAAACTGATAGGGTTCTACGGCTCTGCTTGTTTACAAACCAAGGTGCACTCTGATTAAAGCGTTAAATTATCACGCAACTGAAGCTTAGCTGACCAGGACGTACAAGCGGGAACTTTGGAGTAGATGATAACAGAAATACTTTCATGCACCAACCCAAGACCGTAGATGGAAAAAGTATGCGGTTAGCGTTCATTATGGGAAAGCAGTAAGTAACTTTGTGAAGTTTGCTAATGAAGGCGTAACTAAGAGAGGTCTAGAGGGGCAATCTTAGACGGATTGCTTCTAGTTTGGGTACCGATCTGACCGTTATTTGTATGATACGACAACCAACTCCTGGAATTAACATAGCCATCTCACAGGCTCCGTTTGTTAAACAAACACAAATCAACTGTGAAAACAAGACACCGCAGAGCACATACAAAGCTTAAAGTATAACCCAAAGAACAATAGATATACGTTACAACACTCTCACGCATACATTCTATGCACCGCCAGCCGGAGTAATAGAGAACCCGCCATTTGCATCGTCCTCCTAGAAGTTCCAGCCAGTCACGTCGTTGAGCTCGTTGATGTTCTGCTCCCAGATGGTGTCAGTCTCGACCTCACCGCGGAGGAGTTGAGAAGCTACATGAATGATAAGATTACCGAATAGGGTACGTAGAATTTAAATTGGCATACCTTGGTAGTCACGGGTTACATAGGCCCGGAGTACGGGGGTAAACTGCGCGGTAATGTTCAATTTGGCGCTAAAAGCTTTGGATAAATGCGTTATTACTTGCGGAGAAATATCGACAAAGACATACCCGACACCAGTCCAAACCAAGGTCGGCTCAAAGCGCTGGTCAATGCCGTCTCCCTTGACGAAACCTATAACATACGTAAGCTTCGGCTGCAAGCCATACGCTGGCTTCAAGGGACCGCTCGTACCAATGCTAAGGTCAGCGCGGCCGCTGCTATTGTTCTTGCACACAAGGAGCTTAGTCCCCTCACGCCTGGTGATACCACCAGATCGTTTCTCGTTAGCACCGCCAGTGATGCTAGTCATCTCTCCACTCTGCGAAAGATTCGACATAAGAAACAACGCGGTGGTTTATTATAGACAATGTACTTACCCTAACTTCAGTCCATGCACCGGAGTCGACGAGGTTATCAGCGTCCTATTCGTTTAGTGGGTTAGCTAGGAGCACAGCACCTGCTATTGAACCGGCTTACCGTTTGAGCGTATCCGAAAGCAAGACGGGCGGCGTATTTGACGGTCGCTTTGCCATGACCCCGTGCGCGGAAGGTGATCACCTCTAGATCACGACGATAAATGTGAGACAACAAGACATTTATAAATATTTGTTAAACCACCCCAGACGACTGGGAACTGGTCCTTGAATAGCTTGTCGGTGGCGGGAGGTTAGAACATGAGTACTACGCTCGTGTCCCTGCGAGAAAATTACCGCATGAGTTATGACAACTACGCGGGCAGGGATTGAAGTTCGTGCGCACTTTGGCTGCCTGTTCTATTCAATTCATACGTCAACATACAAACCGTGGCCTCTCCAGGTGATGTTTGGGTAACTGAGTCTTCGGGCAATCCTGAATCACGTGGAATTTGAACCTTGGGTGTGCGTAGTTGGTTTCTTCACATCTTCACAAAAAAAAAGCGAGCAAGATTTTAGTTAATTAATGGTACCCATAAGTTAATCCCGCATAAGCATGTGTCGTTGCAACCAGGGGATCGAAGCAGCCGTACTATAGCCACATTGCCACAACGTATGAAGTCATCTACCGAGTGGCAGTATGGAGTGGACCCTGATTGATTGTCTGTGATTGTGGCGGTGGCAACCTCTAAGCGACCTCCTTAGTCGAGCCCTCAGTGCGCAAAGTGAGTCGGGCTAAGTAGGTATGGACACGCTGGCTGATGCGAACTGACTAGCTGCAGCAGCTTTATATGAATCAAAATAGTCCGAACCATACTCTTGCCGATCAGGAATCAAGCACGCCTGACATTTGGCCGGTCGCAGGAGGCCAAAACGTTGTACGTAGCTTCAAAACAAGATTTCAATGATCATGTTAATGCCCTACCACATTAGCGCATGATGAAAGGTTGAGGTCTCATCTCGTCTTCTGGTCCAGCTTGCTCACAACTAGACGACTAGGATTATCTGGCTTTCTCATGGACGGCCACGAAGGCCCTATCAAAACAATCTGTCAAGCTGCCATCTACGAGGCTGACGATGCAAACTATCCGGAAAGCTGGGTGAAGGATGAACGTAGCCTTACGGCGGAGGTGGTTCGTACTGGTTGCGATCGAGACTCAAACTACGTCCATGCAGGCTGGTCTCTATCTGCAATAGCCAATCCATCCCCCTGGATATCTTTAAGAACTCCGGATCAAAAGCTGAATAGCTCAGCGGGACCTTGGATTACAAAGAGGAGAATTCTCAAAAGGTTTATCATAAACATTCCTCCAGAGGAGCTACGACCATCTCCTGAATTTGAAGGTGACATCCAGAGTGCACTCAGCGAGCAGAACACAGCACAGAAGCTCCAAGCAGTGTGCAAGGCATTCAAGCGCTGGTAAGTCCATAATTTGCTATATCACACCAAGTGATACTAAGACTACTGTGTTCAGGGGGGGTGTGATTCCGTTGGTATGTCTTTTATTGATATCATTCACTACGGTTAGCTTAGGATTGGGGTTAAGGTGTATGAGCTTGGAGCGTCATTGACTATTACTGACGTTGAAAACCATAAAGAGCAAGTAAGTTCTGACAAGTCTAATTTGTGATTCACTATACTTATGACTGAAACGGACTGCAGGATTATCGGTGGCTGGAGATACCAAGGGTTTCTGATCAAGGAAGATGCGCCATACTAGTGAGTAAATGTAGTTGTATCAGCGTGTTCGCCCCGGCTGACCACTAGTCCGCAGGGCGGGAAACTTGAAGTAATCAACGATCACGGAGATATAAATTCATGGAAGTCCCAGGAACGTAAGCATTTTCAAGATTGTCGTCAAGTCTGCGTTGTGTTTTTATCTTATCAGTGCCGGCTCACGAACGGCGTATGGTTCGCGTCTTGCGAGCGATGTCAACCATCGACCTTCTCAAACACGAGCTAAAAGAGCAGCTCGCAGCTCTTTGTACATCAATTCTAACCTTTGACCCACCTGGCCTTGATGGAAGGAGTGATATCCACTCAACCTGGGACGATACCCCTTTCGCGTTGAAAACAATGTCAAGGGTCATAGCTCGCTGCGGAACTCACGTGCACGGTGTGTCTGCGGAGTACGCCGACGGAAGTAAATCGAACGGACACGGGCAAGGGAACAACCCGCATGTGTTCAGCCTAAGCTGCGGTTAGTACTGCCCAGGGATGATTGTTCTATGCAGTTCCTCACGTCAAACCTGTAGATGAATATATCAGCGATGTCGTTGTATGTGAAAATCAATGGGATACACACGCAATTCAGTTTGTCACCACTCGAGGCAGATTCTCGCCATTCTATGGTGGAAATTACGGCGGACTCAAGATTCTGAGCTGCGATGATGGCGTTCTGGCGGGGTTTACAGGAAGAATGACGAAATCGGGAAAGGTAGATATCGTGGCTCGCATTCAGGTAGCCTGGCTGTTAGTTTTTTTGAGTGCCACTAAGCTAGTACTACTACCTTAGACCATTTGGCGCTGTGGCATCCCTCGAGCGTCTTACACTCCAAAAAGGCGGGCTATATATATCGGAGGAAATGATGGGGTGCCATTCAGCGACTGGCCTTTTAATCCAGCCCCTCACACAGCATACATCTCACGCGTTGACCTTCAATGCGGAGATGTAATTCGCGGCATCCAGGTGGGTCTGAATCCTCAGATCGCCAGGCATCGAGCTGGAGATGATAGTGACTAGATGACCTACTCTCAAAAAAGCGACCATGGAGCAGTTGTGTCCCAGGCTCCGTATCGCGGCAAGTTGGAGGGCGAGAAACACAGCTTTGAGCTCGCACCGAACGAATATATCGTTGCCGTTTCAGGAAACCAAAACGATCGCCTCATTGTTCGTTTATGCTTCTTCACGAATAAAGGTGAGTACTTCGAAGTTCACAAGCAGATTGAAGATAAAAATTCGAGTGAAATAGGGCGTACAAGCGGTGTTTTTGGTGGAAATAATGAAAACGCCTTCATGTGTCAACCTCAGACCATTGATGGAAACAGCATGCGGTTAGCCTTTACTCTTGGGAAGGCGTGAGTAAGATTTTGGGACACGCTACTTCATGAGAGCTGATCCAGTCAAATCTAGAGAGGACAACCTGCACGGTTTACTTCTCGTCTGGATGCCGGTTTAGGTATTGGATCCACACTGTGCTTTCTATACTATAAATGAATATATAAGAAAGGAGGTTGAGTAGATTCTCTACCTAAAACTCGGGTTTGCGGTACTCGAAAAAATAGCCCATTACACCTAAGGCGCACACTGAGGAGCGCGCGTCCTGCGGTTAGGTGTCTCAGAGCGGAGGAACGAATGAATGTCGGCGGATGTTGCCGAATGACGAAAACACTCGGGCAATCTGGTGTCTTGAGTTCGTTCCAAATGTATCTGGTCTGACAAAAATCCTATGTAGCAAAGTAGAAGTAGTCCAAACTGACGAAAACTCCCTCATCCCGGTTAACCTCCCATAGA
Source organism: Ceratobasidium sp. 428 (assembly GCA_019623705.1). NCBI lineage: Eukaryota > Fungi > Basidiomycota > Agaricomycetes > Cantharellales > Ceratobasidiaceae > Ceratobasidium > Ceratobasidium sp. 428. The sequence goes on from WSTJ01001077.1 coordinate 6,324, forward strand.
TTATGCTCGATATCGCCGAAAGTTCGATATATGCGCCCCAAATCAAACAATGTTGTTTACGGCTCTCTCGAAGCGACGCAAAAATGTAGTAATTTATAACGATGCTACTAAAACAACATACAAAATTCACCGGAAAAACAAACAGACATACAAACATAGCCAGACCAACCCCCCGCCCACGCCGTCTACCCTACGCACCCCCAGAAGGAGTAATAGAAAAGCCGCCATTTGCATCATCTTCCTCAAAGTTCCACCCAGTTACATCGTCCAACTCGTTGATGTTCTGTGACCAAATTTCGTCGGTTTCGATTTCGCCCCGGAGAAGCTGGGATGCTGTAGAAATTGAGGCGTGAATTAGCCGGGTGGGGTATGGTGGCTAGGGCGGATTTAACCAACCTTGATAGTCCCGAGTTACGTATGCATGGAGGACGGGAGTGAACTGGGCTGTGACGTTGGATTTGGCGCTGGAGTTTCTGGTGAATACAGTGTGAAGAAAAACACAGCGAGCAAGACTTACCCGACACCAGTCCAAACGAGCGCAGGTTCGAAACGTTGATCGATCCCGTCTCCCTTGACAAAACCTGTGTTACAACTCATTAGTCTAATTCAGCCGAAGAAAACTTAAGAAACAGAACTGTACCAATACTAAGATCCGCACGACCGCTGCTGTTATTCTTGCATACGATGAGCTTGGTCCCCTCGCGCTTGGTTACTCCGCCAAACCGCTTCTCGCCTGCGTCGCCAGTGATACTGGTCATTTCTCCACTCTAGAACGAAATCAGCATAAGTCTCAGTCTAGCAATTCGGAATTGGGGAGATACGAACCCGAACTTCGGTCCATGCACCCGAGTCAACCAAGTTATCCGCGTCCTATTCGTGTGTTCTGTGAGTTAGGGGTCGCACCGAGGTGGTTGACTGAGCTTACCGTTTGGGCATACCCGAAAGCAAGACGAGCTGCGTATTTGACAGTGGCCTTGCCGTGACCGCGCGCACGGAAAGTAATCACCTCTGCAAAAAGAAAGTAAAACAGAATCGTAAGAGCCAGAAATCCATGCGACGGAGAATGGACTTACTCCAAACGACCGGAAACTGATCTTTGAACAACTTGTTGGTCGCAGGGGGCCGGAACAGGAGCACGACGCTCGTATCTCTAAATAATTATATGAGAAAATGTTCATATGAGGGTTGCAGGTGGAGCGTACTTTTGGAGATTGTAAGAGTAGAAATTGAGAGTCTTGGTGGCCATTGTGAATGGAAGTCTGGGCGGCTTGAGAGAGGGTGAGCAGGGAGGAGAAGTGGAGGACGAGTTGTGTCCCTAGTACTCGAATCAGCCATCTTTTAACTTCTAACTGGCCCTAGACACTGTGGGCGCGTATAGACTCGGGGCGCAGACACCGTACCGGACTGAGCTCGGCGCGTTGGGATCATCAACCGGGGGTACGCCTCCGTGACAGGGTGTGCCTGATCTGTCAGGAGTCAAGGCACGGGCGCTAATGAAAGGGCTGCTGAGGATGACAAATACCACTTGGTCATCATCCCCCAGCTGATTTATCTTGTGGCAGTGCGCTGGGTGAACCCTGATTGATTGTCCGTGATTGGGTGGCGGTGGCAATCTCGCTTGGTGCCCACGATCAACCTCCGTAGTTTTCAGTTCACAAAGTGAGTCCCACCAAATTAGAACCATCGCATAGTCTTATATTAGTAGACTAGCCGTATTGGCTCCGCATGAGCCAGGATAATCCAAGTCGTACTCTCACAGAGCAAGGACCAGGCACGAACAACATCATTAGCCAAAGCGACCCATTGTTGAGCATGCCCGAGAGTCCGCCGGCTCCAGAAAGGGAAAACGTTGTACGGCATCTTAGAGAATATTCATACAACAACACTGATGATCTATGTCACATTAGTGTAGGTCAAGAGGTGAGGAGATCACCTCGCTACTGGTCTGGGCTCGTTCACTTAGATGACTAGGGTTATCCGGCTTTCTGATGGATGGCCACGACGGTCCTGTCAAGTCATTCCATCAAGTAGCGGTGTACAAGACTCACGGTACAGACTATCCAGAGGGCTGGATAGACGACGAAGACGGCGTTACCACAGAGGTGATTCGCACCCACCACGATCGAGACTCAAATTACGTTCATGCAGGCTGGTCTCTATCTACAACCTCTAGCCTATCACCCTGGATATATCTGAGAAGCATAGGTCAAAATCAAGCGAATCTAGGAGTGACTTGGATCACAAAGAGAACAACTATCAAAAAACGGACAATAAACATTCCTCCGGAGGAACTTCAACCATGTCCGGAGTTTGAAGTTGATATCCAAAACGCTCTCAACCAGCCCAGTAACGCAGAGAGATTCCAAGCAGTGAACAAGACATTTATACGCTGGCAAGTCTATCTTTCTTATCTAAGCTCGAATTGAAAACATTATCGTTGGCGTAGGGGAGATGTTGTTCCATTGGTGCGCCGTCTATTGATTCCAGCGGCTGGATCCTGATACGTATCAAGGTTTACGAGCTCGGGAAGTCGCTCACCGTTACTGACGCTGAGAAATATGCCGAACAGGTGAGATAAGGTCTTCGTGAATCTGCAATCCAGTTCACGATCAGCGACAGGGAATTAAGGATTATTGGTGGCTTTCGCTTTCGAAATTAGGAAGAGAGGCTATTCGAGTGAGTAATTTAGATGCTTTGAATCTTCGAACCTGAGATAACGCGCGGTTTAGGGTGGAAGTATTCAGGCAAGTTCAAAGGGAGACATCACAATCTGGAGGTCTCAAGAACGTAAATAAGTATTTTCAAAGCCGATCAAGTTGACGTTTTAATCTGTCCTATTAGTACCAGCAAACGAGTGGCGTATGGTCCGAGTATTGCAAGCTATATCAACCATTGATCTTCTTCAGGAGGAGCTTAGGGAACGACTTGCCACTCTCTATGCATGTATTCTAACCTTCGATCCGCCGGGGCTTGATGGAAGAGATGATATCCATCGGACCTGGGATGACACTTCGCACGCGTTGAAGACAATGTCGAGAGTGATAACTCGTGGTGAGAAGCTCGTGAGTGGTGTGTCGGCGGAATACGCGGACGGCAGTCAATCGAATGCATATGGGAAAGGAAAACACGAACATGTGTTCAGTCTAGCCAGTGGTGAATATTATTCAGTGATCATTTTCTGCGTAGTCCCTGATACTAGATCTGTAGGCGAATATATCAGCGACGTCGTTGTATGCGAGAACCCATGGGATGAGCACGCTATCCAGTTCGTTACTACTCGAGGCAGAGTCTCCCCATTCTACGGAGGAAGCTACGGCGGACTGAAGATATTGAGTTGTGACGATGGTGTTCTAGCTGGTTTCATAGGAAGGATAAAGAGATGGGAAGAAATGGACGTAGTTGCTCGTATTCAGGTAGTTTATCCCGTTATGTTTCTGGGGTATTTTTAACGTTCTATTCTAGGCGATTTGGCGCCGTGACATTCCTCGAGTGCCTCATACTCCAAGTGGAAGACAGGCTATCTACATCGGGGGACTCAACGGGGTACCATTCAGCGACTGGCCTTATAATCCAGCTCCACACACGGCATACATCTCACGCGTTGACATTCAATGCGGAGATGCAATTCGTGGCATCCAGGTGGGTCCGAGTCCCCACACTGCCAAGCACCGAGCTGGAGATAACAGCAACTAGATGACCTACACTCAAAAATGTGACGATGGAGCCGTTGTATCCCAAACCCCGTATCGCGGCAAGTCGGAAGGTGAGAAACACAGCTTTGAGCTTGCGCCAGACGAATACATCGACGCCGTTTCGGGAAACCAAACCGAAAACACCATCGTTCGACTATGCTACTACACAAACAAAGGTATGCGCTCAGGAGTGTTAGACCGGCTGAATAGTGATCAATCGAATTGAACAGGACGTACGAGCGGTCATTTTGGTGGGAATACCGGAACCGCTTTCATGTGTCAGCCTCAGACCACTGACGGAAAGAGCATGCGGCTGGCTTTCATTATTTCAAAAGCGTGAGTGGATCCTGCATGCGTGCTTATTCACGATAAATAACCTAGTTGAATCTAGAGGGGACAATCTGCATGGATTACTTCTTTTCTGGATGCCGGTTTAGACATTGATCGTGACCCGTGTTCCCTCTAAAGGCAACCAATAAAGTCGGAATTTGCATGGATCTTTCGTTCGAATTTCAGTCTACCAACTCCCGACACATTGACAATGGCTACTTCTGGATTTTAATCAACAAACTTGGTATAAGAAGCCTAAACTGATGAGACCGCCCTGTCAACTAAAGATGTCGCTTAAGTTATGGCTCATTTCAAATGGGAGGTACCATATATGCGCCTGAAATTTTAGCAACGTTCCTGGAGTTGCTACCGAGTAGTTCCTCAAATACCTATCACGGTGACCACGAGATTTATTTTTCACTTGTACAAATTCAACGCATCAAACAAGCGACACGACTTCCAACATAATCTCCAAACCCCAACATACCTCCAACTCCCTCAACTGCACGAGGTACATTACGCGGGCCTGATAGTGATTTCGCCAGTCGCAGGATTCATTCCAATCTTCCACTCGGACGTATCATCCAGCGAGCTGAGATCTTGTTGCCAAATTACTGGTGCTTGCACTTCGCTTCGGAGGATTTGGTGTTCTGTAGAGATGTATGTGAGACGTGAGTTTGGTTAGGTGAGGTATAGAAGGGGGAGAAGGGAGTGGAAGATGTACCTTGGTACTGTCCAATTGCGTATGCGCGGAGGACAGGTGTGAACTGGGTGGTGACACTGGTGCTGGGACTACATGCATATATAGATACCTAGTCAAAAAGCAAAACAAAACAACAGGAAAGCTTACTCGACGTCTTTCCAAACAAGCGTAGGTTCAAGCTGCTGACCATTTCCTTTAGCGAAGCCTATAACACCCGTCGACCAATCAGTCCCAGGCTACCAACCGAAAGCGCCGATAAAAGGTCATACCAATGGCAAGGTCTGCCCGATTGCTACTATTGTTCTTGCATGAGAGCAGGATGTCCTTGCCTTGTGCTTTGCCCTACAAAAATATCGGTAAGACATGGAATTGTAGGTGGATAATACGGAGGTACTTACGCTAACTTCAGTTAACCCAGTTGGCGCGACGGTATCACCGTCAGACTATTCATTCACTGTATGAGCTAGGTATCAAAATTGAAGTAGTTGGGTTGACTTACATGTTGAGTAGGTCCGTAAGCAAAACGGGGGTTGTATTGGACAGTAGCCTTGCCTTGATCACCTCTCCCAGAGAATTTAAGAACCTCTAAATCATGATATGTACGCGTAAGCAGTGAACCCCATATGTTAACGTGTTAGACTCACTCCAGACGACCGGGCACTGCTTCTGGGATTGCTGACTGGTATCAGAAAGTTGGAACACGAACGCTACGGTCATATCGCTACACAAAGCTATCACATAAGAAAATATAGAGATAGTGATTGGAGGTGGTGCGTACATAGGGAGATCGCTAGGGTCAAAATTCAGAGTCTTAGTAGCCATGGTGAACGACTGAAGGACGAGTTGTTCGAGTGGGGAGAGCGGTACGGAGTCGTCCGGCCACCAATTGGTTTAAGACTCGGGCCCGAGCACCCAACCTGACCTGACCTATCTTGTTGCTCGGCACCCTGGAACGAGGCGGAGGAACGTCATTGACACCATCGATGCGAATAACGATTTACTCAGTGGTACACGTGCTGTGGAATCACTCTTCAAGAAGATCTGATTGATGTTTGAATGGCTGGGATTCGGGGGTACGCAGGCCTCATTTATCAGAGGTGAGGCGTCATTCGGTTCCGAGGGTTTCTCCCAAAAAAAGTTAGGTTGAGGCGTCGTGATTTTCTGGAGGTTTCTAACGTTGTTGGTTGAGTTTTCCGGATGGTGGCAAGCCGTGAGATCCGGTTCCGGAGGTCGATGAGACCCGACCGGTCGGCGGTCGGCGGTTATTTTCAAGGGATAAATGTCGCGCAGTGAAGCTAACAGGGACACCCAGCCTCTTATCCCAGGGCCAAACTCATTACGCCTTTTTTCCTTGGATCATATCAATACTGACACTCGTGTGGACCTTGGTATCCCGTTTCATGAGTTCAATATTGACCCAAGTCAAGATCTTGTGGTCCTAGTTGGCGTCGAATACAGCAATCGGTTCGTCGCTTCTTTGCGTGCACTAGCCCCTATTCTTATATTTGCTACTCTACAGGGAGCCTCATGGCTGGATTCAGTTCCGCGCCTCTACCACCGGACAGGCTCACCCACAGGCCGCACACTCTGTGATAACCGTCGAATTAGGTTTTGAGACCGAGGATGCTACTATACATAATCAAGTTGAACTCAAGCAAGATCTAGTTGCTGTTTTGTTTGCATGTTTTGCTCCACCTGCACGACCTTACGAAGTCTTGATATGGAATTGGAAAAGAGGGATCTTGCTGAATAGGATTGGTTGCAACAACGGCATCTGCAGCTTTGTTTTTCTTGACGCTAATCGCCTGGCTCTGTGGCGTGCTCGTGGAGAGCATGGGAGCGAGGTTCTCGACTCACTGGACTTGCTTGTTTATGACAAAATTGGCTCGAGTAACCCGGACTACGATGTCCCTGATCCGGAGAAATGGCACATCCCGTCTTCCCCTATTCTCAGCCCGGCACTAACGTTCCAATTTCCCAAACTCCAAGAAGCCTCGCGAGTAAAGCCAGGGGGGTTTATACTCCTTTCCGATTACGGTTCCGGGGTTAGCTTTACATCTTCCGCCCCTTTCACTCACTCCCGAGCCCTCACTTTGGGCTTAACTATGTCTATTCTCTATGACGGAGACTGGGTGCCTCTTCGAATTTTTGTTGACACCTATAAATTGCTCAACCATTTACATAAGCCAAGCCAGGCACGAACATTAAGCTGGAATGACTGGGGTGAGGATTCAACTCGTTGGTTTCACGCAGACACCCCAGACACTTGGATCCGCTGGAGTTATGGTTCTCGGATCGTAGCTGGAGGTCAACATATCTCTGTTCTTGACTTTCATACTCCAACGGTCCGCCGATTCGCGGGTCGTCAGCATCGCACTTATCTTTCGCTTCAATTATCCCAGGACGATTTGTTGGTGAAAAATGCTCGAATTGACAACGGAAGATTTCCAACCGTTCTTGACCATAGCAGGGTGTTATTAGGGTGGAGTCCGGTAGATCAACCGGACGATGCCGCTGCAAGCGAGGGTGGGGTGATTGCAGCTACTGTCGACTCCGACCAGCCAACCTGCTTGCCTTATTTTGATCAGCCGGTGATATCTCGTCTCCCGTACAGAATAATTACGCAAGTGCACCCAATAGAAACACACGCAGGGTGGCTAATAAGCGGGAGCCATATAGCTGGGATACATGTACGTGCTCGAGCGTTGTTGGTATTTCAGATTCTTACTCGGATGTTTTTCCTAGTATCATGAGGCATTAGGATTTAGCATGAACAGAATGACCGTGTACAGTATTACGAACTCGAACGGAAAAACAGATGGTCCATGATACCTGGAAAGGTGGTTGTCATAGTGTTGTTGAATAAGCCCAAGCCCAAAGTATGAATATCATTTGGCATTATTATTAGGCATCGCTATAGAAGTTCCATGTCATATCACTATATGCACCATAGTAAGGGGTAGTCTGACGCAAACAAAATAACCCTACGCAACTAAGGAGAAAGTACGATCACATCATCTTCGCTATCATCCTCATCATCGTCTATTATCATCTTTCGTCGTTTTCGTATCTTGGGCGCTGCGTGCTGGGATTTGCTGATCAGCGCTTGAGGAAGGGCTCCAGGAGTTGCGCTGCTCTTCTCCCCATTGACTTGGTAGCTCCGCCCGCTGGTTGGTTCCTCTGGCTGGTCTGTGTCCGTGTCCGCAATCTCCTCGTCCATCTGTGGCGTAAAGTCCTCTGCGTCTTCTTCGGGTGTTGTCGCCTTTGATTTCCCTTTGCTCTTGCTTTTGTTAGCCTGTGTTTGTCCCTTGCCTGCAGCTTTGGCACGCCCACTAGATTTGCGTTGTAGAAATGTACACTCGATCTTTGGAGCTCCTCCGGCCTCTACTGCGTCTCGATCGAGTCGTGTGAGTCGTATGGCCTGTGGTCCGGGCTGGAGATACACGTTGATTGAATAGGCGGTTGAGTGGAATATCTCCTTCAGATGCCCCGAAAGGACAAGCTGGATAATCAAGGTCTCAGCATCCTACAAAGGAGGTATTAGACAAGGACACACAATAGAGCGAAAGCACCCACATCTTTAGACAGCGTCGTCTTTCCGCCCGTAACTTCGTTCAAATCTAACCCTACTTTTTCGCCCGCTGATTTTCGCCTCTTTCTTCCTCCTGACGGTACCTGAAATGCTTGACCTCCGACTCCACGCACCAAGTCCGCGAGCATTCCAACTGTGACGCGCCCGCCCTCGTTATCTACCGTTTGGGCCACACGCAAAATAATCCAAGCATCGAGGGTGACGTCCTTGTTGCAGACCGTTTCGGGTGGCCGTGTGCAGTTATCGCAATGACCACAGGCCGTGAGCCTGCCATTTGCCTCAGTGGTCCAAGATGAAAGGGAAAGAGCAGACGAGGAGGAAAAATAACTATCAAGAAAACGTTTAATTTGGGAACACGTGAAAAGCCAATAACTCACTTGGCAAAAAGGAGTTTACGACATCCGGCCAGATCTTGGGCGAATCGAAGCATGTCATGCACTTCGTAGTTCCTTTAGTTAGCAGAATTGAAGGAAATTACAATGTGAGATCAAGACGGCTTACACTTTTCCTGACCACCAATCTCCCCGCATATGAGCGAGCTAAGCCGAGTCGCATCTTGGCCACGATAATACAGAACACAATCGGA
>WSTJ01001078.1:0-15218 GCA_019623705.1 Ceratobasidium sp. 428
TTTCGGATGTACAACATAGCCTCGACCAAATGGTTTACCTAGACTCTGCGTCAATATCAGTGTATTTAGATTTTCGCGGGCACATACATGATCCTCCTTGACCCAAATCACAACGGGTTTACTACGCATTTGACGAATCCAGCGAATCACTATGCGGTCGAGGTGTCGTTTGCGGAATAAGCTAGTTTGACCAGACACCCACAGCATGATGCGAGCAATTTTGAGTCGAGAGTTAAGCATCAAAAGCCCAACCACGATAACCGCAAAATAAGCCACAAATAACGCTACTGTCTGAGGGCTTCGTCGTATGTTAGTGCAGCCGTCACAGAATGTGTCTGAGAACTACATACTTCATGGCAATGTTGCCCGCCAATACTACCAATATGATGACAACCGCAAGCATGACTGTCCAGAACGACGTGACGTAGGTTCGGCGTAGCCGATTGCGAGAGAACTTCAACAATAGGCAGGATACCCCATACTACGCCAGACAATTAACTGGTGGTCTGACCATACTAAACTGAAAACACATACCAATAACATAGTGAACAAAAAGGTTGCCGAGACCATGGTAGAAACTGTCACGAGTGAGAAGCCGGATGAAGCATACACAACAATGGAAATCGCAAGAAACAATCCAACAGTCACATAAGCGGCTCCGGTAATCGGAAGGGGGGTGAGAAAGACGCTTGGGATAATTCGTTCACTGTATCCAGATTAGGCTAGCTGTCGCGTTCAGAACATGTAACTCACTGGGCAATGCTTTCGATCAGTCTACATCCAGTAATTACTCCAGCAAACACTCCTCCAGCAAGAACAAGTACGCAGTCTACAACAACCAATATCCGCAACGGGCGTCCAACAGATACTTCAGCGAGAATTGATAGTACGTTTGCTCCACCAAGTATGGTTTCACTCGGAAGCAGCGCATAAACAAGTAGCATTAGGGGCGCGTTGAGGAAAAGAGCCATTATGAGTAAGTTCCGCAACGTAGGGCCGTAAGCATCGGGTTTGATGTCTCGTATATATGATGGCGTGCACTCAAAACCTGGTCGTATCATTCGATAAGGTCTCGGCAAGTACAGCGCAAGGTACCTACCTGTAACGCCCAAGAAGCCAATGCAGACGCCGTTAAAAATTGAGCGAGCGATGTCAGATGCAGTTGTCGGACGAAGCTCCCAGTTGCTACGCATAACATCCATCCCGGTCCGGGCCCATGCGACTATGGACGCTATCATAAGAACGGTCATAACCGTCATCTACAGCTGAATGGTCAAGTACAGCATCCAGATTGCGGTGATATGCTCACGTGGATAATAGTTATAGCCAAAGTCAAAGCACTGCTCTCCCGGAGTGAGATCAAAGCAATCAAAGCAATCCCCACAAGCAAGCATAATCCGATACCCCACTCCTGTATCGGCAGCGTCGATATCTCGCCCTTTAGATACGCGCCTGCAGTAGCCGCGCTTACAACGCTTGTTGCTACTGCATCTAGTAACGTGGCGGCAGCACCAATAGTTCCTAGAGTCTTCCCAGAGCATTGAAGCAAGTAAACATAGTTGGCGCCATTGAGACGTATTGCACTACCAAGTTCCAGGAGAATCGGCCGATAGATAGTCAGGATGAGACACGCGACTAAGAGGGCCAGAGGAGAAAACACGGAAGCAACAGCAGCAACAGCAGGGAACGCATAGAAAACGGAGCCAACAACGCCGTTGCCAGAAATCGAGCTAGCACGAAACTGACCTACCAGTATTAGCCATAAGTGAAAGTGGATTACAGGTGTGAGGGGGTGCACTAACCCATTTGCACTTGTGGCTCTGACAGACGTTTCCCTGCTGCTTGTAGTTGGTCTTCGGTAATCTCCGCATATGAAACAGTACCCCAACCACTAAAAAAAAAGTAAAAGACATCTATAGTCAACAACTGAGGATTAGCTCTCTGGCCGCGAACTGACCTAAACTCCCAGTCATTGTCAAGGTGGGGAAAACGAGACGGAGCGGAGACGATTTTGAGACCATGCGGAGTGTTGTTTTTTTGTCTCCTAATGATCTACGAACCGTAATTATTAGCAACAACAACGTAGAATTTCAGAGGATAGCACGAACGGTTTCGAACTCCGACTGAGCAAACGAAGGAGGGGGCTGGTTCATGTCTTCTTCTATACCTGTCAGCATTTTTTATTGATAAATCTTCAAAGTATGTATATCATGAGCAATACGAACCTTGTTCAAGAGCAGACGCGAAGCGATCAGGGAGTGCCTTGCTGTTCGTGGTTGAGCTCCATGCGGCAGGTCGAAAACCAGCAAGCTCGGGAATAGTATCAAGCCCTTCATTATCTTGCATGTTCATATTATGAGCGATATGGGGGTGAGATACGCGGAGACGAGGGGGGCTAGGAGGAGTTGCCGGCGGCATCATAAGCTAACTGGCGAGGATATATAAAGCTCAGCACAAAGAAACGACCTGACTCTCGAAAACGTCGGAGTCTTTTCTGAAGGAAATGGGCGCCTGCGCAAAGGCTATTTTGTTGTGGGAGACGAGGTAAGTGGTAGTCAAGACGTTATAAAACTAGAAGCTCTTGGAGCGGCCGACCCGAGTCAACCACACCACGTGAGCTACGTCTAAATAGGTTCGGTATTGGTTTGGCTATCCACCCACAACAAGCAGTGGTGCACATTCTGCCTGTGTGTATTACAAAAAATTCCATAATTAATCGCCGCTACCACAATGATACGCAACTAAGCCACTGTGACAAGCATGTACCCAGGCCCGAAATCAGGTAGGGGGGGATACATAGCGATGCTTATTGGCTTTCTCCGTTGAATCACGTGTTCCATCGAAAGGGGCGTCGGCGCATATATTGTTACAAACGACACTGGGGTGACGTACATATGGCATAGCAATGAAACCATGTAAATGAATCCGGCCATACACTCATTGATGTTACAGCAGTTTAAACCCAAATGACTAAGTAAATGGAGCTCCAATGAGAAATCTAAAAAGCGATTATGATAGAGAGTGCCTCCTATTGTGCCCTTCCGAACTCCGAATAATTCGGCGAATCACAGGAGGAGGGGTGGGAAGTACCGAAGGAGGCGTAGCAGAACAAAAAGTAGTCTCCACCCCTTCCATTGGGGCCTGTGTAAACTCGTCATCCGCCCAGTCTAAGCGGTCTGTAATAACAGCGTCGTCGAAGTTTACCGGCCCCTTCCAAACCTCGACTTCGCTACCGTTGGAGACAGAAGATGGAGAGGAGCTACGTGTTGCCTCAGAATCGTATATCTCTTCCGAGATGCTCCCGTTTGCATTCTCGGTCACCGAACTAGCCTGCTGTAGTGCGTCAGGAACACCCAGAAGTACACCACCGCTGAGCACTCCAACATTATTACCCTCGTATCCAACCACGGTCTGTCGTTGGGCGACAAAGTACGTACGCGGCTGGTTTGGGTGAAGTGTTGAGTGATATCGAAGCTCCGATACGCAGCCCCCGGGGTGGGGCACGACTTCGTAAAGCTCTTCGTCGTCAGATAGTTCGCACTCAAGCACGCCGACTTTAATGCTAGCCGTTGATGGCGTCAAGGCAGAAGAGGGGCTAAGGTCTTCTGGCGAGGCCTGTGCTGCTTCATCGACATTGACGGGCGTTGGGGTATCATCAGAGACAAAAGCGAGTAATTGTCGGTCAAGTTCCTCCGTTACTTGCGTAGGGGGGGCTAAGATGTGTTGATAACGACAAGTAGTGCTAGCAAGACACTTCCCCGACTGAAAATATTTGCATGGTGTTGAGGACTTTCGTGGTGCACTTGGGCGGGAGGTGACATCGTGGTAAGGGCGCGTTCTGTTCGTATTAATGCGAGGGCGGGAGGTACGAGATGTGACTAAAGAACTTTGAACTGAGCGTGGCATGGCCTAAATCGACATAAGAATCGGCCGTAAAAATGCTGGACAGTACTTACTACCGAGCTTGATGACTTGGAGATATGATCTGGGGTGGGCTCGATGTCTAAGACACCTATATGCTACATGGGAAACAGTAAGATACATACTTTCCGAGCTAGTAGAGACGATAGCCTTACCGGTGAGCCCAAAAAGGCGGATGTATGCTATACACAACATCCGCTCTGAGTAATATTCTTACGGGCTAGTGGATGAGCAGCATACCTCGTTCACGCCATTAGCCGATCCTGCAGTAACTGTCATACCAATTCGTAAACTTGTAATTAGGATTAAGGGACGACGAAACACGCCGGTCGACGATCTAAGGGGGGCGAAAGGACTAGAGCAAAGTTACTACCGCAACATGGAACTCGCACGCTAGCTATATACTGTCCCGCGGCATAGCACGTTTCTTGATCCAGCCCAAACTCTACAGGAAAGCCTCGTTTTTGTTCCTTGTGCACTTGGGCCTTCGCGGAGTTTAGGCGAAGTTGCACTTGGAAATCCTCTTCTCCTATCCGTGCTACGGCCCGAAAATATTATAGCATCTTACTGCAGCATCGATAAGCTCAAGTGCCTATTGTTCTCTTGTGTTGTTGATGGGAATTCGACATTTATTCCATGAGTGACCGCGCTTATCTTCACTTCCAGTGGTCATGTGCAGGGAATAACCGAGTCAGGTCCCGCATTGTTTGCTACTTTAACTGTTTTGTTGACACCGATTTTCAGGCTCATGCTTCCTGGGGTTGAAATGATCGACATGCGAACCGCTAAGTCTTCTTACCTACTTAACCTAAATTAGGTCCCTTATAGATCGCATGCAATAGCATCAAGGAACTTCTTAAACATCCGATTGCGTCAGTGCCACATTCTAGGGATAAAGTATACATATGGTAATAGAACATCTACGTATTTACGTCATATCGACTTGTACCTGGTGGTTCGAGCCTTTCTTTCAGCCACGCTATATGCAATAATTCCAGTGGTTCGCTGGTGGCTCGTTTTTTCTGCCGATTTAGTGAACAATATCCGTCGAGTTGGGACTCGACTACTTGTTTTCAGCTAGCGGCCTTACACCATAGAACGCATACAAAAAGATCCAGGCCATCCAAATTAACAACCCGTGTAGCACAGCCTCTGTCTCTCCTTTGACCGCATTGATATGAACGCCCACCTATCACCGCGCAGAAAATGAAATCGCTGGCTCTGTTCAGAGGTAGTATATCGTTGTTGCCCAACGGTAGGGCCTGAGCTACCTCACCATTTAGTCAGAACAACCTGCAGTTGTCAAGATTCCCATGAGACTGGTGCGATTAAGTGAAATAATTAGCTAGGTAATATTTCGAGACGGAAAGTGGTGTTCGACAAGACCTAAACCGGGAGGCGGTACTTAATGGCGCGGAAACAAAAGAAAATATATAAACGTTTATTGTCACACCGTTCAGTCTAACGCTACCGGAACGCTACTATAAGTTACTACAGCGGGTCCAGCCGCATCCACCGAGGTGGAAGAGACACAGTACAGTATTCGATTTCTTTAGGTAGGATCGTTCGAGCACAACTTTAGTTTGTTTCGTGGGTGGGTGTAACTATTTTTAAGTAAAACTGCCTCAGTCGTCACCTGGTGGAAGGATGGGAGGTGTCCCAGGGCGATAGACAGGGAGGATCCCGTCGCCAGCGACTCCTGGTCCAGCCGGAGCATGAGCCTGAGCTACGCATGGATTCGAACCTCTATTTTCCATTTCTTGGTTATTAGGGCGCTCTGGGGACTGTGGGGTTCTGCCAGGGACCACAAGCGAATTGGGCCTGCCGCGCGCCCTAACCATGTCATCAGGCTGTGGTGGTGCGTCGTCAGGTTGATGGACGTCCTCCTGGGACTCCTGTGTGCCCGTGTCTTCGCAAGCATTATGTTCTCCCTGGTCACTACCATTAATATCGGTAATATCGGTAATATCACTATTTGTCAGTGTCGGTCTAATTCATTTTGAAAAGAAATGAGCTCAGCTAGTATCCATGAGAGGGTAGTAGTAGCTTACGAAGTAATCACCGAGCTTTGGTATTCAGTTGTTGTCGATATCGTGTGTTTACTAGCCGCTTTATCACTACTATCAATGTTTGACTCGTTCATCTTGGCAGACATCAGATCATGCAGCTATCGTTTCTTGACTAACACACCTTATCACGATGACTGTGCGGTTAACAAGAGTACACCGACAAGCGGTGATAATTATATATAGCAGTACGAGTGAGGGGAGAAAGTATGGGGACGCCGTCAATGAGCCTGGGGCATGGGGTAGATCATAAACCTGAATAGAACCTGGGGCTGCTTTAAGCACATGCAGATGCGATTCGGATAATGACACGCGGTTGGTGTCTAGGATCTCATTCCTACCGGTAAGCGTGCCTGGGAAACGCAGGACTCGAGTGGCTTCAACGCCGCAGCAACTCCATGTGGGACCTTACACCATCAAGTATCAACGGTAGATTGTTGACCCTAGTTGCAACAACGTGTGCAAGTTAACATACCAAGCAATACCTGTCGTATCATCCAGATGCACTGGCGCGTCTCTGGACAGGGCTCAGTGAAGCAAGCAACCGAGATTGCGAAATGCCAGCTAAAGAGGTAGTCTGAAACTCCTTAAAGTAGATTATAGACCCGGCTAGGAGGTTTCAGTACCCTTTCTGGATTCTGGAGCAAGTGCTGTTGATTGTATAGATGTGCGAGTTCTTTGTACTTATGTCCAAAATTGTCTGGCATGCAGCCACGCGCATAGATTGAAACCAAACGCCTTATGACGCGGGAGATTCTCCCGGCCCAATCGAGACAAGCAACAAGAAGTTTTCAGGGTGTCCAAGTGGGGCAAGAGTAAAAGGAGATGCGTGGGATCTGCGAGCAACGTGCAGTCAAGTGCAATGCCGAGAGAACATTGCTTGCGGTTATACGAAACCGCAGTCGATTGAACAGCGTCCAAGAGCATGAGTCGCCGCGCAGATATCAGGTGGACATCAATATAGTATAAGACAATGTTACCCTAGATTACTGTAATAGAACCCAAGAGCAAAAGCGGTACTAGGAAAATCGTTTACTACGATAGGGCATACCAAAGATAGTCCAGTGGACAATAGTCGGGTGTTTACTGAAGTACACATATCTATCCGTTTAAATTAGGACTAAATATCAAGTATAGGCGATAACAAGACAGCACTGCAGCATCAAAGCAGTAGGCGAAGTGAGCGGTTGCTTGAGTCCCACAAACTCGTAGGCACGTGACAAAGTGGTTATCTATAAATTCATATAAATTGTTATACATCGTTTCAAGTTACAATGGCCAGCCTACAGTATCAACGTTGGAACGATGTCCAAAAAGCCGAGAATGAAATTCTACGTGCAGCGCAGTACAAGTAGTTGTCGTTACTATTTGAGTACGCCTTTGCTAGTCGTTAACAGGTGTGACTGGCGGCGGAGGCACAGCAGCGCGAGGCCCGGGAAGAATGTCTCTACCTAGTAGAGTTGATCCTGCAGGGACCCCCTGGGCTATAGGTCCGTTTGAGCCCCGAGTGCGCGCTTCTGTAGGGACGTTAGGTGGCTCTGGACGTCGTAGGGGACCTCGAGCGACCGCGCGATGCCTGACTTTGCCGCGAGCTTAGGCTTTATCATCAGGTTGGGATGGGGCGTCGTCGAGTCGTGAGTGTACAGCTAGTGCAAACCGAATATTTATGGCTCCAACAGACCGCGAACGTCTTAGGCTTAAGAATTTCTTGAACAACGTTCGCTTCAACACTACTCAAAAGAGAAGAACGGGAAAGTTAGCACGAAGCCCAAGGTTTTAGAGGAGATCTTCAATATCAGTGCCACCAGCTAGTTCAAACTTTTGGGTGGGTCGGAGACGAATGTCGCCCAGTATTTCCGATCTGTGGGAACCACTTTGCAATATCCTAACTACGTTTACATTGGGGTAACTTATTCTTGGCTATCGATATTTGATTTTTGGGCTAATGGAGTTGCTTTAAGACATTGACCGGAGCTGCATTCCCTATCGAGCTTTGTTCTATTGACCCGGGGTAACCCACGAGGAAACAGATTCCCCTCCAACCGACGTCCTCAGTTTTGTCGTTCCCAACTAAGGTGAAACAGTTTGACGCTGCCTTCTTGCTGTGCGCTAATGAGTCGTTCAGGTTCCTGACCAACGACTAAACTCCATCGTTGCGGGTCGCTCAGTCAGTTTTTGTTCCAACAGGGGTGCTGGTTCCTCATTATTTGCCTCTATAGTTTCTACAATACGGTGAACCGGGTCAGTCTTGGTTGGCATATATGCGTATATTTAACAAAAAGAACCTCCAGAATATAAGCGTCAATTTGGGATGACTGCCACGTCAGAAAAATCAGACCTGTGGCAGTAGCCACATACCGCCGGTTACCGCCCACGCCGCCGCCTTCCGCCTCATACCGCCGTTAAACCCCGGTCGTCCCCGTATAACAGAAACGGGGAGTGGATCATCAGTCACCTGCCGCCTTTGCAAGCGGGGCGGCGACTCTGACCTAGTTTGGCGAGAACCGGCCACAACCCGTGGCCGCCTTCGAGGGTAAAAGTAGCCATTTTTGGCGTCCTCATCGACTAATATAGCTCTTTATATTCACTCGCACCCTCTAATTGTTGATCATAAACACGTATATTATTTAGAAGTAGTAACTAATCGATCAGATGAGCAATACACACGTGTAATACACAACCCAGAACAATATGGTTTTGACTTGTTGCCTATATACTAGATAAGTTTAACATCCGTAGTACAAGAGGTCAATTCGGACTTACTGCATGCTCTGCTTGAGTGAATCAAAACAAGTCCTGTGTCGAAGAAACCAAGTTAGTCATGCACAGTACCATAAACACCGTACATACCTGACAAGGGCTCTTACTACCACGTTCGAAACCAAGATGGTGTAGGGTGTGCTAACACAACGCAGTAGCTACAAAATATGGTACTTACTATATCTACCGCAGCTTGTTTATTGGGTACGGCCGATTAGCAGCTCTGAGTGAACCAGACAGTAGGAACTCGCGAGAAGTTTTACGAGGGGACTGCGTGGTGGGGAAAAGTTGACCAAGTGACACTTGAGTCGTCCAATATATTTTGTGGGCTACGCCAGTCGTTACGGCATGCTTGCGAGCGTGAATCGAAGCTAGATGAAATTACGAATCACATGGGTACTCTTAGCGAACGGGCTGAAAAAGAGCATGGACAAATATCTAAAGGGACAAACACATACAAATGAGGGCGCGCAATGTGTGCCGCCCTACAACATACCTGGTCTAAATCAATAGCGCGGAGCCATAGAAAGTATGGGATATGGGCCGGAAACTGATTCTAAGCTCGCCAATGCTGAAAGGTGTAGCTCAGCTGAGCTGCATCTGCTAATCTTAACCAGCAAAACAGTGGTGCGGGAAGCGCTGGGGGTCGTCTGAGAGCAACAGTGTCGGCGAGTCTAACAGGAGGGGTTGTGCGCTTTAGGGTGTCTATTTAAGCATTTGACTTGCGTTTTACGTGTACGCGCAGCTAGCAAAGGCTGGCCTAGCTGAGGTTGACTAACGGTTGGTAGACGGGGTGGGCGCCGCGCCGTCTATATGCGCTTACATGTGCAACCGTTACGGCGGGCACCAGCCGTGACTCTATGCATAGTCCCTATCTCCGCCCATGACCCATACCAATAAGGCCACCGCCCGGTGCGACCCCGCTCTATATAGCCACCGCCACCTGTGGCCGGTCACCGCTAACCGGCCGCCCGCCGTCTCATGCCGCCTACCAGCCGCCGGCTATCGCTGTCAGGTGATTTTCCTGACGCAGTCAAACCCCCGAGTCATGCCCCGCTCGAGTGCTTCCTACTCCTGCACTCAACCATGGGCCCGGTAGTAATCAAACGCAGATTGTAAGTCGCTTTACACACAGCGTGCTTGTGACAACGGACCTCATTAGCGCTATTAGAAAACAGCAAATTGATGAAAGATACAGTAGAAGACGGTACCCGCTGTACATAGGCATGCGCATATATGCGATACAAGACAGCAGGCTGTAGACACAAGGGAACAGGTGTGAAAGTAGTAGCTACGGAGTACAGTAGACAATAGTAAATGAGTCATGCGTTTGTCCTCGCACCACAAATGGATCGGGGAACCTCGCTAACCAAAAACCCTTCAAACCTGCCACGGTAACCGGATACCCTGTGGTTGTTTACGACACTCGCACCGTTCGTGAGCCCGACGTACAAGACATAATTCAGAAATTTAAGGTAGTCATTCTGGTAGCGGTACCAGTTCGCGGAGATATCAGTAGGTGGACAGAAAATCTGGGGCAAGGGGCAAGGTACTAACCTAACAGATTGTAAACCGGGAGAGATCAACGCCTTTTGTAACACGCCAGCACGGCGTGTTAGGCTCGCTCTGTTCTGCCGTTGTCAACAAGGTTACTAACGGACATATCGGCGATTGGGTGTTACCCGAACTGGCTGAGTAGAAAAAATAGCTTAAATGTGAAAGGGATATAGGGGTTTGTATACCGATGATTTGGTTAGTCTTTCGAAAATGGGGTGTTCTTCGTTGTGCTGCTCGCGGCAGATCAACGCGCGCATCATCTTGACCTTCGAGGTGAAGCTCGAATAAGAAGAGGGCAAAGGGTCTATCATAAATTATTCAAGGCGTTGGTCCTTATCTCCGATTTGGGAATACTCATTTGTTTATAGCTGCAGCATCTTTTATCTATACCGTACGGAATACAAACTCGAGTGCGTGAACATTCGCAAGGTGGAGGTAGTGTGTCATTCAAAGTATATACACGGAACAATTACATACGCACGACTCGTGCATTTAATCTTTCCAACTAATAAATATCGTTCCAGTTCAATACGAATAACCAGTGCTCGCCAACGGACTTATCGGTATTAACTAGTTTCAGTCCACTTGTCCTGTGTGCAGATCATGGAGCATTTGGAGCGTCGGGTAGCCCGTCCGGCGGGCCACCTGGGATGAAGTCTAGTACGCGATCTTCAGGACGCGCACCACCTGCAGCAACAACCGGATAGTTCAAGTGACTGCGGGGCGTTGGTGGGAGCATCGGAACCTGGGCCTCTGGTTGGTTTACGGGTGCTGTAGGCGGAAGACCAAGAGCTACGCCATGGGTACGTCTTCCACGCGATATCGCGACATCATCCTCGGCCGGTCCCGAATGGTCCTCGAGCGATTCCCCCGGTGCCAATGGGCGGAGATGAATGCTAATGTCGCTACCACCGTCCGAGTCATCGTCTGAATCTATATCACTATGGTATAACTTTAGTAATAAAAGTTCTGGCTGTTTATACGACTTACGAGTCTGTAGGAACTGGACTATGGTTTCCATCGCCGCTCAGCTGACCTGGTAGGTTCTGCTCTCTGAGCTCTGACTGGACACGTTCGGTTGGCTTATCGCTTGGACGAGGAACCATGTCTAATAAAGAATGTTATCGCGGCAGTCGGTGTTTAAGTTAAATGCTTACTCTCTAGTGCCTTAATTGAGAATAACGTCTATAGGAAATGAGGCCGGCTTAAGGAGGGATAGTTAAGAAAATGGAGAATGGGGAGGGTGGGGAGACAAGGGACGATGGGTGGTGGAAGGTAGGGGGTGGGGGCTATATGTGGGTGGGTACGCATGATGGATGTCGATATTAAGAATAAGGTCTGTCTTGCCTGCGAACTATATCTCGACAACCCTGACTTACGTGGGGCGCTTCTGAATCTTTCGTATCGCATCCAATCTCGCGCGAGAAACGTGGAAACAATGCGTTAAAGAATAAATGGGCATACAGCAAAACTACCAATGTCAGACATAACACAAACACCGATTTTCAATGTTACCCCTAACTCGAGGAGTATTGGAGCTTGCCTAAACGAGGTTAGTATCACACTGAAATATAACTTACGAGTGTTGAAACACATTAAAAACAAAGTTGCAAGGTCAGAATCTGTTGGTGAAAGGTTAGAGGTGTGTTGGAGCGCGCGCCCGTTGGGTGAAGGCGTGCACGAGGCAGCAGCGCCTCACTCCACAGCAGGACACTTCGTTCATGTGTGTTTGGCGCGCTTGGTATCTACAAGAGATACTACTGCTTTAATTTCAGACTCAGTCAGCGCCACTGATGTTTCTATAGACCGAGAAAAAACGCACTTGTGTTCGGATAATCGGCTGTCTTTTGATCGTCGTTCTCCAAGTCGGCTATGTTTCGTTTTAAAGGTTGTTTGGGTGGACTTTGCGGTAACGTTGTTTTGGGGGATGAGTCGACGACTTGTGGGCTATTTGGTGCTAGGTATGGAGACTCGCTAGGAAGCGCTTCGTTGCCGTCTACCCATACGAACTTGCGTCAGCTGGTCAGAAATTTCAGACAAAGTTAAGGGCTTGCCTTCTTTAGTAGCATCGTCGTACTCGTCGTAATAATTTTCCGGATCACCTAGAGGGATAGGGGGTAAGCAGGGTGGCGTGGTTTAACTCGAGGCAACTGCGCGCACCATCCTGCATTAGCTCACCGTTGGCAGTTCCTGCAGGAGCAAGATCGTTTACTTCTTCAACTTCTTCATACTCGTCGTAATCCTTATCTACGGCATTAACACATCTCGTAAGCTAGTGCCCACAGCGACCATACCATAGTACTTGCCTGGGAGTGACGCGAGTTCGCGTCGCTGCTCCGACGTATCGCCTGAAGTATTATCCAATTCGGTATACTCATCCGCATATTCGTCGTCGTCGTACAGATCGCCGTCGAGCGTCGACTCCGCTATTGGGTCAGCTTGTCCTGTTTCGTTGACAGGAGAAGATGGCGCCTGAATTTCATCGACTTGCGTTAGGGCGTCAATCACCGCCTGGTCGACACGCTGGTCATCATCTAGCACTGCGTTGTGCGGGAATTCATCGCCGAGCTCATCTTCGCCTTCGTTTTGTTGGGCATGGCCCTCCCCAGCATGCACCACTATGTCCACAGCGGGACGCGCGTCTTCTCCGGCCGCGCGTTCGTCGTGAGGCTCAAGGCCTTGCTCCAGGTCAGGAGCGTTTGCATCGTGGACTTCGGCTGGTGCTCGCTGGACATCACCAAGCTCGACCGTGTGGGCACTGCCCTCTACGATGCAGATGGTCAGCGATGGTGCTCACGGTGGCCAATAGACAATCGCCACCTTTATCATGGTTAGGGGTATGATCAACCACGCCTACCTGATCTTCACGACGCACAATCTCGTGCAGATCTTCCACACCTGCAGATCCTATGAGGGTATACCGGTCGATTGAGAAAGCAAACTCACCATCTCCACGTATGTCTCTTTGTTCCAGATGATCGAGTAGCTGGGCATATTGGACGGAAAATCGACCAGGATGCCTATGCAGCGTCATGTGAAGTGAACCTTCTAAACCCAGCCCGGACCAGATGAAATAAAGCTTAAATATGGATACTTCATCGGTTTGCTTGTGGTCCTGCATAGACGATATGTAAGCTTAATCACTCTCGTTGGCAGATACAACTCGCCTCGGTAATCGAGAGCTTGTGGCTACCGAGGTCGACAGTCAACCCCATCTCGGCATCTTGCCAAGCAACACCTGAAAAGTACTCGGTTTCACGGAGTTTGGCAAAGAAGACGGACAACGGATCGTAAAATAGTGTGCGATTGTCTCCGAACAGCACGCCTAGGCTTTTGGGTGACGTATCAATTGGCGCAAAGAGGTCGAAACCCTGGACAGTGCCGCTGGATTCGTTGTCGTAAGAAAGGCGGACCGGAGGCGATGGCTCCATAGTATCAGCGGCGTCATCGCGGGCCTGTTGGTTGAGCACGAGGGCCTCTTCGATAGGTGAGTGAGCTCCGTCACCAGCCCTATCGTCGTATGGCTCAGCGGCCTCTGAATCACGAAGGGTGGTGGCTAAACTACCCGAAGCGCCATTCAGCGCCAGTGAGTCAACATAATCTTCCTCTTCTCGTTCTTGATATGGTTGGTTGGCGGCGGATGGCTGAATTATGGGGGAAGTAGTAACAGTAGGAGGATCCTGTTCCTCATATATCTCTTCTCGCGCTAGTTCAGTTTGAGCGCCCTCGTGTGTGGCGGTCGAGTCATCTGTAAGGGCTGGGTTCTCGGTGCCGCCCGAGGTAAGATCGATGACCTCGTGTAGGCCGTGGTCTAGCTTTCCGTTCTCGCTCTCCGGGGAAGTGTTCTCCGGTTCTCCTATGAGGGTTGTCGCAGATTGAGGGGAATGGTTTGACAAGGGATTGGCGGGTGCGGCCTCATTTATAATGAGGCCATCGTTCTCTGCAACGTGGGGTGAAATACTCTGTGCTGCAACAGGTTGGGGTGATAAACCTCGAGGGGTGACAGATACAACCGGAGATGAGGGCAGATGAACGTCTTCCACGGTCATTTCTGTTACCACTGCGTCGTCTATGTAGGTACCCATGTTGGTCTCGATATCGTCTACGAGCTCATCCGTATATTCGTCCATCTCTACTTCTGTCTGCCCAGTTTGCTCTCCAATTTCTGCGTCATACATGCCGTCGTCAGCCACTGCTTCTGTTGTTGACTGAGCGTCGTGCATCATGTACTCTTCGTCATAATAATCTCCAGACATATCGATGTCGGCGTGCGAAGATGGTGTAAATGTAGACGGGTGTTCGAGCATGTGAGAGTCTGCAACTTCCATGGTGTGTGGGGAGTGATTCGATTGTTGTGGTTGAAACCAGAGGAAGAAAAGGTCTAGCCACCACGTGACCCGGTTCTGTGATCAGGCTTACAACACAAAGACCCAGGCTCCAAGTGGCTACGACAACCAGGTCAACCAACTCACGGCGCTTTCATTCATCCAAGCCTCAATAGCTCTTATTCTTGTCATACAATACCTTTCTGTGCTCGTCTAATAACTCAACTAGACATCGTTTTGGGTCCAGCATAACGGAAACATCGGCATAACTCGACTATGTCTAAAAAGTTCAGTTGGCTAAACTCTGCGAAAGCAAACAGCGGGCCCTCGTCGCGTGCTTCACCGGCCCCTACAGCCAAGACAACCCCAATTACCATCAATGGAGTGAAAGACAATTCCGGGAAAACTGTCGAGTTTAAGGTATGTATGTACATACCCTATCATAATTCACCATATTAACCGTGTTCGTATAGTCGGACGACGATGTGTGTCCATTATGTCGAAGTGACCGGTTCTTAAACCCAAAACTCCGTCTCTTAGTTAGCACCTGCTACCATAGGATGTAGGCCCTTCTTACACCATTCACAAG
>WSTJ01001079.1:0-15197 GCA_019623705.1 Ceratobasidium sp. 428
AGCATAAAGCAATGCCCGGAGATCGACTTGCGATCGAGTTGGTTGGCTCCCCAGTCCGCGTCCGAGTAGCCGACTTCACCGAAGTCGAGTACTTGGTCAGTGTTGCGGCGATAAACGAGACCGTAGTGCGTAGTGCCAGAGAGATAACGGAGAATGCGCTTGAGCGCGGTGACATGAGCTTGACCGTAGCACGAGGTAAACTGTGCAAGGTAATTGACTGCGTAAGCGATGTCCGGACGAGTGCATATAGCTGCGTACATGAGTCGTCCGATCATCCTTCCGTAGTTATAGTTCGGTCGTGCACCGTCATTGCGATCGAGGTTGGTAGTAGTTGAGGCAGGAGAGTCGGCGGGGTAAGCGCCTAGTAGGCCAGCCTCGTCGATAACGTTCTCGAGGTATGCGCCTTGATTGAGTACGAGGGTGCGGTTAGCGCGGTTGCGCGAGAAGTGAATGCCTAGAAAATGTCGTAGCTCGCCGAGGTTGCGCATGTCGAATTCCATAAGGAGTTCGTTAATCGCATCGGCAGAGTGGTTAGCCGTGGTGACGAGCACGCAATCGTCGACATGGATGGCTAGGAAAGCGACAAGGTGTTGTTCGCCTTCCTTGCGGATGCGTCGGTAGACGCAGCTGTCGGTAAGCAAGCGCATATAGCCCATAGCTGTGAGCTTGCGATCAAACATCTCGTTCCAGACACGGCCTGCTTGCTTCAGACCGTAGATCGAGCGTCGGAGTCGTAAGACGTTACCTAGGCCATCGTCAAAGCCAGGTATTTGATGCATATAGAGCTCTTCAGCCAGCTCGCCGTTGAGAAAGGCTGAAACGACGTCGAGTTGATGAATATCAAGATTGAACCAGTTAGCGAGCGAGCAGAGGATGCGAATAGAGTCGAGGTGAGCGATTGGGGCAAAGGTATCGTAAAAGTCTTGCCCGGGAACTTGAGTGTATCCCTTGGCAACGAGTCGCGCCTTGTAGCGCACGATCTTGCCCTGTTCATCACGTTTGCGGGTGAATACCCACTTGTTGCCGATGACGTTCTTGCCACTCGGCGCGCGTGCGTACTCGAACGTCTTCATACGCAGCAGCTGGTTGTACTCGTTTTGCATAGCATCGATCCATTTGTCGCGTTCGGGTCCGTTGAGCGCGTCCTCGTAGGACGGGCTGTCACCATGTGGCTCAGAGCGCGTGAGAAACGACTGCTGAGTGAAACCTTCGTAGAACGCGTTGGTAAATGCGAACTCGCTATTCTTCAAGTTCGCAGTAGCTGTGTCCGTTGTGCGTGCGAGACGCAGCGGGATGAGTGGGGGTAGGTCGCTGGGTGGAGTTTTAGCGCTGTATGCGTTCTCGAGCGGTGGCATGTCGTGCCAGGGATCGTTATCCATGCATATATGTGTGGTTTCGGCTGGCGATTCCGGCTCTGTGACATCTGTTAGCTCGTGTGCAGCACGTTCGCCAACAGGTAGGTCACCTTTGTCGTCGAGGATGGTAATCTTGGGAGCGCCGCGTGAGTTCTCCACGCGCATGAATGGCTGATTTCCACGCGCAGTGCGTGTCTGAATTGTCGCGCCAGGTTTCATAGCGCTAGTCGATGCTACTGGGTTAACATCGGCTTTCTTTCCTCCAAGGCGAGGCGACTTACGAGATACTTTGGCTGTCGCTGGAGGGGGTTGAAGCAGTGATGAGACGGTAGGAGATGGAGGAGGTGAGTGAGCTTCAAACTTAATAGGGATGAGACTCGGCGCTGAGTCTTGTTCGTCTTTGACCTTTGCTTTTATATCTTTTGTGTCTCCCCCTGTTCCCTTCTCGTCTAATCGCTCTGCCTTGCTGGAATCTTCGAGCTTGGTCGAAGTTTTCTCTATCTCCCCCTCAGCAGGCGGAGCGATTGGGATGAGTACTTCATCCTCATTGTTCGGTGAGTTTCCATCATTCTTTACGAATGCTACATTCCTTGAATGGAGTATTCGCATGGCTCCTTGCTTATAGTATCGCCAAGACTTGCCTTGCAAGTCTGAGATTCCGGTAAATATCGCCTTAAAGGCCTTCGGATCGAGCTTGGATCGCGTCCCACTTTGATCTAGTACGTAGCATTTGCTCCCCCAAGGTTGTAACTGACCTATTTCGGGCTTCTTGCCCCAAAACTTTTCGTATGGCGATGGTTGAAACACGCCGTGTAATTGTGTCGGTATTCGATTCTTAAGGTAGCACGCGTAAGCTACGGCTTCACTCCAAAGGAACTTTGGAGCCTCGCACTCGAGCATCATTGCTCGTGCGTGATCCAGAAGGGTTCGATTAAGGCGTTCAGCGATTCCGTTTTGCTGTGAGGAATGGGGCGAGGTTGTTTCAAGAACGGTACCGGTTTTAGCGGTATGTTCTTTCCAATCATTATTTACGAACTCGCCACCATTATCGAATCGAACTCGCAGGATTTTCGTATCCTTTTGCGTCGACAAAAAGGCTTCGAATGTCTTATATTCGGTCAGTGCTTCGTCCTTATGTCTTAAAAACGCTAGATTCGTGTAACGCGTGCATACATCCGTGAAAGATATGTAATACAAGTACCTACTAATTGAAGAAATGCGTGATGGACCCCATACGTCAGTAACAATAAGTTCGCCGATTTTGTTAACTTTAGTTTTCGATTCTTTCGGAAACGGCCTTACCGTCATCTTGGCCTGTATGCACGATTCGCATAGGAAGTCCAGGCCTTCTTTGCCCTCGGACACTTCCATTCCCTTTACAGCACCGGTTGCGTGTATGCGCTGGAGCGCTTGTGGGCCTATATGCCCTAGTATTTTGTGCCATTCGAACCAGGTATGTCCACTTACCTTTGTTAGGACGATTTCGGGTTGCTTATTGTCCGGCAATTTGATCGCATCGCATTCTATTTGCCATAGGTTCCCTCGGCTGCGATCGGCGGTTTTCTGTCCCACAGCCACAAGGGCTCCTTGTGGCGATGTAATTTGTAAGTCATTAGTATTCATCCTGACATTTAGACCCTGATCGGTGACTAATGACAGGCTGATTAGATTCGTAGGACACGAAGGTACGTGCGCTACATCTTTTAGTGTAATTATCTTGTACTCACCTGTCGCTGGGTTTCTACAGCGTAGGTTTACACTGCCTCGACCTACAATCGGGTTCTTACCGGCTACTCCAGTAACCGTGCCGTTCGATTCACGGTAAGCGCCGAAGATTGTTCGGTCGCGCGCTATGTGGGTTGTGGAGCCGCTATCGGCTATCCACTGGTTGCCGGTCCGGCCGAGGAAGCCGAGCTCGTCATCAACAGCCGAGAACGAGAAGCTATCGGCAGCTTCGAGAGGGGTTTCGGGGTCGTCTGTAGCTGTGTGGGCGCGCGCATCTTGCCGCCTATTGTTTGTACCATTTAGATTAGTAAATCGATTGAATGATGGTTTACCTTGGTTCCTGAACGGCGGTTTGTATGCGCCGGTCTTATTGTGCGCGCCTCCTCCGGGCTGTCGGCATTCTTTTGCCCAATGACCCATGCGTCCACAGTTGTTACATTTCGTTTTCGACTTGTCTGGACCACGAGAACCGTTCGAAGAGTGGTTATTGGAGCGCATATACCCACTGTTGTGGGGTTTATTGTTGCTGAAGAACGATTTTGCTGAGTCGTTCTTTGTTGCGCGTCGGTGCGCTTCTGCTAATATGCGCGATCGGAGGTCGGCGACCTTGTTGCTCAATACATTGACGTTTGTAACGTCGAAGTTGAAGTCCACCGATTGGACAAAAGAGTCCCACGACTCGGGAAGACTCGCTACGAGCGTCGTAATCCAATCGACCTCGGTAATTGCGCGGGGTAGGATAAGATTGATTTGTTGAAACCAATCGCGCATCTTGCGCATATGCTCCTCAACGTCTTCGCCATCAATCATACGATGGCTGAAGAACTTTCTTCGTAGATCGATAAGTCCGACCGTTCCTTGTACTTGGAACGTGCTTGCTAACAGGTCCCATGCTGTTTTCGAGTATGTGCATGCCTGTATATGGGTGAGTGCGTTCGCATCTACCCGTAAGCGTATCTGTGATAACGCTTTTCGGTCGTTCTTCATCCACTCTTTCTGTTCTTTACTAAGGTCTGTTGACGGTGTCTCAATGGTTTGCACGGGGGGCTGATTCCCATCTTTATCTTTAGGCGGTGTAACTTTCGTCTGGACCATCTCGTACGGCGGGAATACGTTCACGCCAGTGACATATTCGAATAAACCTAAGTCCGTAAGTATGTCTTCGATCTGTACCTTCCAAGTGTTGAAATTCTCTGTGCCATGTAGCGGCGTAATCCGGTATACGGATGTTCCTGAGCTCGTGTTCATGTCTGACATTGTTCACGCAGCGTTCTCAAGGTACGATATGTATTTATTCTCTTTGTACGGTACAGGTAGGTCTAACGACGATAGTCTTTGCAGGTTATGACGTCTTAAGCAATGAGCGCGGGGCTCATAACCTGTAGAAAGACGTGAATAAAACCTATATAAAATATACTATGTGCGCGATGCGCAGTGTGCCTAAGACGACGCTCAAAGGCGTGAGTGAGTTAAAGGGTTGAATGCTATGTATTCACGATGGACTACCTACGGAGCCCGAAGGGCTCCTTATATACACGTTAGAGACTGTATGCTAGAACGTTCTACATGCCTCTGTATGCGTTACATACGCATATATGCTGGAACCTTCTATCACACGATTGTACTAGAGCATTCTATATATTCTTTATGTATGTACATATGGGATTTCTACACTCAGAGACGCCGTCGTGGAGACTCGCCTCGCCGTCGACTGAAGAGACGACCGAGATTGCCGACAGGCTGCCATCCATCGGCTTGCGTGTAGTGCGCTCGAAGGTCGATATCATTCGCGCGAAGTAGTGCCCCAGCTCGGGTAGGGGAACAGGAGACTGGAAGACGATCTTGCGAGGCTGACGGCTGACGGGAACGAGTGTACACCGCGAGACAGCTGGGACGACGGGGAAGCGGGTCCATACTTCCAAGTGGCAGTCGATCAAGCTGTTGTTGAATGTTTCGGCTGCCGCGGCCTGAGTGCCATGTTGGGTCGAACGGAAAGAGAACTCTGTGGCTTTCTGCTTGACCTGTACAGCTACCGAGCTCAAGCTTCGCGTCGTGGACAAATAGGTCAAAACATA
The DNA here is from genome assembly GCA_019623705.1 of Ceratobasidium sp. 428. Taxonomy (NCBI): domain Eukaryota; kingdom Fungi; phylum Basidiomycota; class Agaricomycetes; order Cantharellales; family Ceratobasidiaceae; genus Ceratobasidium; species Ceratobasidium sp. 428. The sequence continues at coordinate 5,156 of WSTJ01001079.1, forward strand.
GTTTCGTCCTCGACCTTCAAGCCTGGTGACTGTACGAGCCACATCTGATGGGGGTAGGTCGGTGATGTGAATGCCTTTCTGGTTGGATCCAAATGACGCCCAGTGGAATGCCAGAAGTCTGTCTCGTGGTCGTTGAGCGTTTTGATCAGCCACGGTGATGAACAGGCACGAGCCATCAGGTGCGGAAAACGCATCAATGATGGGCGGGCTGATTTGAAGGGTAGCCGAGCTGACAAAAGTCCGATCAGTGTGATGCCGATCAAACTCTAAATGAATATATACCGGAATTGCTGGGTGATGAGCGAAAAGACCCGAGCTCGTCCGGTGTCTTCTATGAGGCACACTTCCTCCTTCCCAGACACAAAACACACTTTCTCAATTCGCACCTCTGCGTCGTACCAGCCTTTCAATGGCACGGATGAACCCCGACTTCGCAGCCCACTAAACTGCTCGTCGAAGATGTATACGGACAGCTTCAGTTCCTACAACCCCAAATACCACATCAAAACGTTAGTGTACACTCTCGGAATAAATAGAACAGCTTTGACCTTCTCTCCGTGAACAATGGCAAGAAGCCGAGTAGCCTGGTCGAAGGCGAACAAGCATCGTGGTCCACCAAGCGAGTGATGGTTTAGAATCACCTTGCCAGACTTCCTATTGATGGACTGGTCTAAAGCCAAGTTATCCTCGATATAAATATGGGATTTGCCGGGTTCAGATACTACTACAAGACACTTGTCACGGACCAGATGGAGGAATCTTAAGTCACACAATATCTACTGTCAGACCAGTCAACGTTTTCAACCTATGCCACTCACTCAATACTACGACCGGGATCGACTGTAAACTCGAATTTGTGGCGTGATTCCAGCTTTGGTGCGGGCACATGTGCTTCGTTAGACTGACATAATTGACTGTCTTGTTCGGTAAGTCCCAATGGATAAATGCAATGACGAGTCCGATCGCCCCGCCAAATGACATGCCTCCCGCTCCATCGATATGACGCTGAACAATGTCTCAGGGATCCATCCGAAGAAACTCGCGTCCATGTACTTACCGTGGCCGCTACGGGTGTTACCCTGCCATAAATTTTCCAATGATTCAACATAAATTATATGTCTACATAAACAATTTCAGTAAGGATCGACACAAGGTAAGAGCCTCGAACTCACGGAGCACTAGTAGACATCGCCTCTCGCAGCTCGGATATCAAACTATTAAAAGCTTGAGATTGCTCACGTCGTAAATTATCGCGGCGGGCTCGACCGGCTACTTCTGTTAGGTGTTCTTGCTCAGTAGATATGAGCTTCTCCACTTCCTCCCCCAGAATTCTTGCCTCAACGATGGATAGCCCAGCTCGGAGGGAGTCGTAAATCTGGTCCGTAAGCTCTCTAAGTACGGGGAACAGCTCCTGAAGTGGCCGAACTTCGGAAACAAACTGGGGATCGGTTAAAGACGCGGGTTTAGGTTTTGGTGTTGTATCTCGAGGGTAGCTTCCGCCGACAAAGTTCCTGGCGCCGGTGTCTGCTCCCCACATAATACCACCAAATGCAACTACTGTACGTCTTGGGGGCGATTTTGGAGGGGGCGGCCTTGGTGGTGGTATGCCCTCGGGTGCGTTCAAAACATCATTCACAAATTCGGCCTGAGCTGTTTCGGATGGGAGTGGCTCGGCCATCAGGAACTCGCGGATCAGGATCCACTTGGACTTGAGACTTTGGAAGCGCTTGTCAGAAACTTGGTCGAATCTGTTCTTTCGTTGAATATTGGCCTCCGCCTTGCTCAGTCCAGGGTACCGTGAGTAAAGGGATACTGCAAAGAACCCGGTAAATAGAAATCCGGTGCCACCAAAATGACCTTACCGCTAGCTTCAGGTTCATGGGATATGTTCGTCGTAACATTGAGTGAACTACACAACGGTTCGTTAGTCAAACTACTGTACTTGAAAAGAAAGGAGGAAGACTTCAGCCGCACTCACGGATAGACTTGATGATAAAGGTTTCGAACGGACTGCCGAATCTCCTCTCGTATCATAGGAGTATCTCGCCGAATAGCCTGGTCAATCTTCCTCCTATCCTGAGCCTCTGTGGTCGAACGAGTAGCGTCCAAGTCACGCATATGTCGCTCGTACTTCTGGAAAGGTTCCCGGTACTTCTCGCGCAACCCGTTGTCGGCTAGGCATATCAAGCCCTCAAGCGATAACTCCCCGAGTTGCATTTGTGGCTGGTTTCCGCTCGCTCTGTAACCCAAGAATTTGAGAGTACGATCCGGTACAGGAATGGAAATACATACTCAATCACTTTCCGGAGGCGCATTTGATTAATAGTTTCGCTAAAAACCCTGTGGTCTTTCGACGATGTCTCGTGAACCGAGACTAACAAGGCTGCTTTATGCTCCCCTGGAACCAGCTTCGTTTCCACCTTGTCAGCGTTCCTTGGAAAATGCTTGGGATCGGCGTGCACCTGGTTCAAATATTAGATTATTTGAATGGACAGGACATATAACATTGACAAACCGTAAAACCCGAGCTTGCAGTTGCGTCTTCTTCCTGCTCAAGCGATTCGGAGACTTCAAACGAAAACAACCGCGATGCGTCATCGTCGTTGTCAATCTGGTCCGGAGGGAGATCCTTGTTCCGGGCTCCAGTATCCCAAACTAAAGCTTTGGCTTGGTCGGGAGAGACTAGGGCGACGATTTGTTCAGTCAATTTGATCAAGTATCTGTACATAGTGACGTTAGGGATAACTAATACATGTCTTGGTTTACGCACCTCATAAATGTGATCCGGTTACGCCGAACAGAGGACGACGCAGCCTGGTCATCCCACGTTGACTCCTCCGGCCAGTAGATGATATAGGCCTGCTTTAGGCTAAGTTTCTCTAACTTGGCTTCGGGCTTCAGGACAAGGTACAGTCCTGAACGCAAAATAGATGAGGATACAGCTGAAGAGGCTACCCCGCCCGACAGAAACGTAGCCCTTGTTTTCAAAGTTGCTCATTAGCAAGTATAAAGTATAAAATTACGCTACTACTCACGCGTCATCGCTTAGGCACCCAGCCTTTTTCAGGTACTCGATGATTTTTGAGCGAACACCATACAGCCCTGTCGCTTTGATAGACAGCTACACAAAATATGAGTATTGAGCCATTATTCGCGCCAATATACAAGCAATCACATACCTTATCTAGCGACTTAAAGTTAATTTTCGAAACGGAATCATACGATCCTGGCTGGATGGTATTGAGCAGACGGTGTAGAGATGTCTGGTCGATCACCATCTTCTCAACTATTTTACACCAAGCGTCAGTCTCCCGCCAGAGTGACGTCGAAACAATAGGCTTACCGATACCACCAGTCCCTTGCTCGTCGACCAAGTCCAAGAGGCGAAATAAATTTGGAACTCGTTGAATTATATCTTGGTCGGATATGCCCGCCACCTCTTGTGGTTCGTCAAAAAACGATCGCGCATCGGTCATCTCGGTGTCGCTATCGTTCGTATCATTCTGGGTATTTTCTAAGGAAGCGGAATAACCGCCCGTAGCGAATGGTCGACTGTTGTGTTCGCTATCATCAGAGTGGTTCACTACGTAGCCCTCAGACGACAACGGAGGAACGTTCGTTGTAGATCCAATCTGACTTGAGTATGTCCCCTGCGAAGGTGGTCTCGTTCTAGGGGATAAAACTTAGAGCTATGAAACGGGATGGCTATTCTCATCTGCAACTTACGATCGGTTGCTTAAGAATGGGCCCTGGGACCCAGAGCTCGTGGATTGGTCGGGTGGCCTAGAGGACAAGTTGCGCATGAGGACAGAAGATAGAACAAGGAGCTCAACGCCGTTGAAACAACTCCAGGAGATTAGAGTCTCGTTATATACCCAAAAAGCACACCAATAGAAGCCGCTGACAGCACCAGGTGCAAATTGATCCTCATGGAGAGTTCCAAGCTGATTGAGGCCAGAGTACTCGAATGAAAACTATGTTATTCTTGATATCTCAAGGCTTCCCGGTTACTAGCGGAGTCTGTGCTATTTCGAATGCGTGGCCACGATGTAACCGATATATCAAGGGTGAGCTTCATGGTGCTTTGCGCGTTAGGATAAGCACCAGGGCCGTTCAAGCAGTGCTCGAGGAGCTTTCTAGACCGCTATTATGGCTACCGACACTTTAATCGGAGTGCTCAACAGTTTAAGAAACATCTCGCAGGCATCTGAAGTTGCTTTCAGTGTAGAAACCAAAGATTGACGAGAGGCTGGTCGAGGCACGACAGATGTGATTGCAGAGAATGGGGTGGCCACGCTCCTTTAAGTTCAAATGGAGGTTTCCGAAGCATGAAGCTCGCAATAGAATGCCGATATACAGTACGTTATACGTTTATCGGGTGGACAACTCTATTGTGGACGAAGGCAGAAACCGCTGTATGGAGGAAAGAGCAACATGACGTACACCAGATGATCACTGGCTAATTTCAAATATAAGGACCTTGCTAGCGCTTGCTGAATCAAAACTAACCAGGACACTTGTCGGAACAAGATTCGCGTCTTCAAAACATAGCTCGCCAAGTAAGGTCGCTCCACAATATCATGTATTCCAAAAGACTCGCTTCTCACATATGTGAAAATGGATTCTCCGGCGCAGATAGGTTTTTGCTGTGGGGACTCCCGGTAAGTACCTCTAGGCACCCCTTCAAGGCTGAAATACCAAAACAAGTGACAGTCGCCGACGAGATAATCTCAGACGGTGCCACCTTCCGGCTGCACGCGCTGGCGATATTGTACTGGAGCAAAATCGAACAACAATACCCCAAGCTTTAGCGTACGCCTCACTCGTAAGGTCAAACCTGGTCCGAGGTATGGAACACTATATGCGGGCGTTTTTGCTATGTAGGGACAGGTATCCAGTCCAAGCAGTCTGGGGACTTGTAAATACTCGTACACATTATTATAAAAGGCTCATACCCCAGATCTCGAGATTTTATTCGCACCAAATCGTATAACCCCTATGTTCAAATTATGATTTCCGACGTAGTATGTCTATGCGAAGTTGGCAAGTGACCGCAAATACCCGCCTTGTCGGAGCAGTGTCTAGACGTCCAGCGTTCGAGTGTATTTCTGGGGTGCACAATTCGTCACGCTGATTGGGTGGAGTTAGCCACAACTTGGTCCTAGGCGCCCCTGGGCGGTGCACCTGTCAACCTCGTAGCAGATGTACAAACCTCGAGGCTGGGATGGTGATTAAAATCGTGGCCACTACGTCGGTGTAAGTCCATTTCTATATTCTCCTGCAAGGTGATGATCATAGTAGCCGCTGGCGATCGCGCAACATTGATCGGCCTGGCACATCACCCAAAGCTCCCGGTTGAACACTCATGCCAGAAAAGCGATTATGCAGGCAGTTCGTCGGAACCACAACGACAGCTCCTACCCCCTGACCAATACCAGTATACTTGAACCGAGAAGGCACGAAATATTTGTGTGTAACTTTGATGACGTAGCGTCCTGGGTGGTGGCTTCTCGAAGTCACAAGCTAAGTTACCAGGTAAGGTGATAGCAGCATATTCTTACAGCCCCGTCACCAAAGCTCGGGTTCAAATTGATTCATTCATGAAGTATAGCGCATACATGATGGTAATTCGCCTCTGAAGGCCGTAAGAAACCGAGTTGGTCGCAAGCGACCGTTCAAACATTTGCCACTCTGAAGCGCACGCTAGATGAGTGGTTTTTCTCAGGGACAGAAAAGCTACCCACCATCCACTTGATTGTCCAATTAACGATGCCCTCGGCTTCTGTAACGAATTGGCAATGCCTAAAAAGGTGTTGGCAAGTTCAATCTAAATTGGGATTAATATTATGCAGAAGTTTAGAAACGTGTCAAATAGCGAAGCAAAATAAACCTACAGAGTCGAGGGCATTGCTATACGAGCAAGGGTTCCCGCGCGCTGCAGTGAAAGCATCTTGCGGTGCCGAGGCGTAAACGCTCTGAGCAATATTAGCCATTTGACGCAGCGAAGCGGAATCTGCCTCCGGGCCAAATGACACGGTATACAGGGCAAGAGGTTTACTACAAGTGTGCTCCGTGAGCATGGGTCTAGTGGGCAATAAAACAACGCACCCGAGCTGAACACACATCCTGCAGATATCGTGAACTGAGTTGTCCCGAAGGGTACACTCCCCGTCGGATAAAAACACTAAAACAGGCGCCCTGTTTGCATGACAGGTAGTATTAAACTTGAAAATAGTGCAGCAATCATAGAACTCGCCTATCGCTACTCCAATTAGTCTGAATGAGCTTTTGTGCGTGTGCGAGTGCGACATTAAAATTTGTGCCCCCCCAAATACGTTGAGAAATTAGTTGCCCAATAAGCTGGTCGGTGGTACTTGTGAAATCATTTGAAACCTGGGTCTACCACACAAAGTCAATGGTTGTAAGTGAGTCTCACCGAGTCGAGCACTCACTACAGGGGTATCATTGAACGTTACAACCGAATACGCGTCCTGCCGGGTCTGTGAACCACTCTGAGCAGGCGCACGGGAGTACCAGAACCCATAAAGAGCAGACAACACCGCGCCATAGCGATTGTTGCAGGTAGACTTCAGCCTCGCGCTGATAGGCGTGTTTGCCAGCGGTTGCTTGTCTCTCCGACACATCGAGCTAGAGCTAAATCAAATCGTTTAGTTGATACAAAATATTTATATGTTTTTGGACAAACCTATCAATAACAAATACACTAGATAGTAGTGGATCCATGTCAATACTCTAGTTGGAAGAACATCGAGTTCACGTACACATGATATGCTTGGTTCATGCGGGATGGATCTGGGCAATCAAATGAATGGCCATCTCTTGAGACATAGCTGTTGCTCCCGCGTGTAGACGGACGAGGATGAGGTGCATGGAAGATAGGCAAGTTACAATACGAGGGATGCGCGGGCGAGTTATCCTTAGCTTCGTGCTCGGATCCTAGTATTAGGTCATTTACTTCTCGCGTTAGGTTGGAGACATTTCCGAGAGGTACAAACCTGGGCAGAGTACATCGCTTTTCATGCAACCCAAAAACTTGGCATATATGAACTGAGACGAGCCTAAATGATCCCACTAACCATTTCGCAAAATCAACTTGTTGGTCACGCGAGTAGGGGTCTAGCAAAAACAATCAGTGAAGTATACACGCTAAATATCCTCAATAGTCGCAGACCTTTGAATCCTAAAAGTATGAAGAGAACCATCGGCAATCGTGCTGAGGAGCAACACCAACGACTCACCACTTCGTGCCCATTTCAAACGATGTGTGATCCAATCCTTCGGATGATCGGCATTAGGATGCATTCGCTCTGGAATGTGCTGTTGCTCAGGACCATTGCAGTTGCCTGTATCCCGACAATAGTCTATGTGCGCGTGTCGACCCTGATCAGTGCAGAGCAGATGGCAAAGAAGGGGCGCCCCTTCATCCCCAGAACCGAATTTCCGGCCGTGAAGCTCGTAAACCGCATTTAGGTCAGTACCTTCCAAGGCCCACTGAGTGGTCGTCATTGATCCGTGACTGGTCTCGTGCAGTTTCTGTGTGTGACCTGATGTTTGGGCATGAGATCCAGGCCGCGGTGATTAGATGCCTACGAACCTAAAGGTAACGTGCAGAAGTATTGGCAATCTGGGCATCGAGCGTTACAGAAATGAAACGCATTAGGATCTATGCTGTGGGCGTGCGGTCCCTGATGCTGTAGTTCGCCAGGTGGAATCGAAACAACACAATTTAGTCGCTGTTGTACTTGCGAGTATCGCGTGTACTGAAAAACTTGATATCGCCCGGAAAACTGTTGCTCAATTTTCGATGGTTGGGTTTCAATCTGCAACTGGCGAGTTGGCGGCTCTGCTACATAATAATGCGCAGTATGGTACGAACCTGGCATATACCGTCGGCAGCGCACAGCTCAGGACAATCGTGCTTCTGACCACAGAGGTGCACGGCGCTTTTATCCAAGCCATGGAAGTGGTCTCGCTCGCAGCACAGTCGCCGGCATAGTTGGCACTCGAGCGGACATGACTGCGCATTTTCGCACGAGTGGCGCTTGTGAGGTTCGTCCCTGAAGTCCACCGTCAAGATTTCTAGTACATTGTTTAGGGACTGTGCTTACCAAGGTACGTGACAAGTCCCTGGACAGCGGTACCCAGTGTTTGTGCCAACAAGGCTGCATGCCTGGTAAATAGATGGGTTAGTTTGCCTGTGCGCAGCGTTATATTTTGAGCGAGCTAACCTGCCCGCAAAGGTGTGAACGTGCCGAGCACAGATGCTCGCCTTCGTGGTCAAGTGGCTTTCGAAAATTGTTACAATGGGTCGCATGTCCCAGTTGAAGTGAAAGATAAGGGGAAATACGATACCTGAACACATGATCCGGCGCAGCCAGCCTTATCCCTTAGATGACAATCTTGTCCACACAAATGAGTCCTTATGTCACACCTAGAAAATCGATATTGAGGAAGCATTTCATCCGAACGAGGGAAAAAAACCTCACATATGTCGGGCGCTATGGCCAGCGCTATAGGTGGATATGACATGAATGAGGTGCGATAGGAATCACATGCGCAAGCACTCACGGTAGCCCACATGAAACTGGGGATGCATGGCCTTCAACAACCTCACACAGGTGCTCGCAGTGATGCCCGGTAGTGCAGTCGTGGCGTCCGGCATGTCGGGATGGTAGGATACATTGGAAATGACATTCGGCACAGGTCGATAGGCAGAGTTGAACAGCATTGCGCATTACGAGGATATGATTATTGAACCTCCCGTGGATGTTCCGAATGTCTTGGTTGGCGGCAGGGAAACGCTCCACATTCTTCTCGATCCAGTGCCGAACATGCTCGAGACGCTGGTCCAAGACTTGGAAGAGCTGCTGCTGTAGCTGATCGACATACTCGGCATCACCCAGGGCGTGTCGGGATCCAATCAGTGGGTCATAGCGGGCGACAAAGTCTTTCAACAGTTGTGCTGCGGCTGATTCATCCTCAAGACTGCTGTTTCCCGAGGCATCAGGAACGAAGAACACAACGTCTTGTTCCATGGATGGGAGGTCCTCGTCGGTGTCTAGACTCTAGAGGATTTGTGAGTATGGAGTCAACGAAAACTTAGCCATCCGGGTTTGACTTAAATGCACAGTCCCAACCTTTAGTGGGCCCCAAGACTCGATTCCCTGCTCCGCGCGACCGCGCGAGAGCGCGGCTTGGAGCCGTTCGGTGAGTTGCAACGCGCGATGAGTCGCGAGGTTCTCTGTTCGATACGTGCGTTAGTTTGGGTCCGGTTGAGTCAAAATAAGCTAGCTTACGGTCTAAGGAGCCCCAGTCGCTAACCTATAAAATGCAATAGTCGTGAAGAGTGACATGAGATATATAGGAGCTAGTTTCTCACTTTGATTTTCGCCATCAGGGTTTTTAGGTTGTGCAAGAAGACGCCCCCAGCTGGATGGGTTACGGGCTGCTCGTCCAAGTAGCGACGAAGATTCTGAAACATTGTATAAAAATATGACGAGTTGATGACCGGCCAGGGTATAATCTGGGTTCGGCCGCGATGGAGCCGTGAGATGAAGTTCTGTTGTTGCTCTCGTTGCACGATTCGTTGAAACTTGAGCGAGAACCTGCGCATATACGAGATGAAGGCAAACGAAAAGGTTTATACAGGCGTTTAGCTCGTACTCTTTGACTATGTCCTGCATATCCGAGCCCGTGACGTCCTTGATTATAATAGCGAGTGTCGACTTTACGACTAATCTCAGTAAACGCAGTCCGAAAACTAGCATAAGCAGAGGACCTACATTAAAGAGCCCTGGGTTGGCTTCTGGGTCTAGGACCATTGCAGAAGATTGGAAACTCTGGAGTGTATCATCGGACATTTGCTCATAAGGTTATTTAGAGAACTTACAGCGAAGAGTCCGGCGATGTCTCTCGACAGAGCAAAGTTGTTCCTAAACAATACCTATTGCGATTTCGGGTTCGGTTTTCCGCGTGACCAAACTTTTTGGAAAAAGTGGATCGTTGGAGCCCGGACAAAAAC
>WSTJ01001080.1:0-15172 GCA_019623705.1 Ceratobasidium sp. 428
GAGCTTCTGTCTTATTTCGTCGACATTGGTAACAAAGAATGCTTCGCGGCAATGCTCTACGCTTGCTTCGACCTGTTACGTCCTGATGTGGTTATGGAGCTTTCTTGGCATAACGGCCTCAACGACTTTTATGTGCCGTACCAAATCCAAATTCAACGTCAAACGCTCGAAAAGGTGACTAACTTTCATCACTACTTGTATATTTGTGTTCACCATTTTGGCTTTAGCTCGCCACTCTGGAGAAGGAAGTGAAGGAGCACTCGAAGAAGGACAAGTCGCGCGAGCAACAAGAGGCCGACCAACCTATCATCAACCCGGGCGGCTTCGGCAGCCAACGCATGATCACTGCAGGTCCAGGGTGAGTGATGCAGGTTTGACGCAACTTACTACGAGTCTAAATCGATGCAATGCAACTTTAGGATGATGGCCGCGCCTCCGCAGATGTTCCCCAATGGGATCAACGGTGGGATGCCTACTGTATGTGTCTATCACTGAGTCCAAGTTACTTGCTTACTTACCATTTCCTACAGCAAATGACTGGCTACGGCAGCTTTTGAGGTCAAAATGTGATATATTCCGCTTGTGCTCATGTTATTGTGTACGACCCAATTTGTTTCCATAATGTGTTTTATTTCTGTCTTTGTCTTGATAGAGTTATAACAGTCAGCGATGGTCCAAACTTCCCTAGTAAAAACGCTCACCTCAAGATACCATCATGGTATCGGGGTTGCCTGCCATGGTAGCGTTACGTAAGAAACGCGTCGCGGCTCAGACCTAACCATCACGCTCTCTTTCTCAAGTCCGAACCATGCACTCTCTAAAAGAGAAACATTACCTCCAGCTTGCACGAAAGATGCAAAGTATATCAAACGAGCTTGCATTCCTTCAAACCAACATGAAGGTGATGAACTTTCAGATGGGGCACATGAAGCAGCTGGGAGGTCTGCATACCGCACAGTAAGCATCGTCAATTTTGCACCGAGCGTACCCCTAATGACGTTTGACAGATTTATGGCAGCATCCGCTATTGCAGATGAGGAGCCAGAAGGATCCGAGGCCGCTGGGAACGCTTCTGCAGGGCAACCGCATAGCACCACCTTGTCTGAAGCTTAACTTAATACACACCTTTTCCTAATTTAATCTCATCACACCCTGATAGCTCCAAAAAATTGAATAAGCCGACGAAAGTAGGGTACAGAATACATTGTGCTACAAGTTGCCTTGAAATATGAGAGGAAAGTATGCGAGGACGAGCATGGCGATCAAAGCGAGCGTGAGTAAGGCATGATGTGTCAGGTTCAAAAGACAACGACGGTACGACATGAACGCGAAAAAATGAAAACTGCCCGATGGGTATAGAAGAACCAAGAAAGCAACATAGACACAAAAAAAACAGTCCAATGAAAGTACCGAGATGGAAGAAAATACAATACCAACAAAATGCTTCTACGCTCACATGAGTACGCAACCTGACGAACTCGAGTTTCCTGGACCTTTAGGTCGTGTGCTAATCGCTACCCGCGCGCTTTCGTTGAACACTTCTGTTACTCCTCGGTTGTACTTTGACGAGCATTCTATATTTAGTGTGTGAATTTGCACCCAAGTATCTAGAGTATGACCTCACGTACCTAGATATCGGCTTGCTCGTATCCGCCTTGCGACGGCCAGCCCCTCCTCATACTCCACAGGTCGTGCCCCATACCTCGCTAACCGATCGCGGATGACTGGATCGTCCCTCAGATCACACTTTAACGCTGGGAATGAGATCATGATCATCAGCAACGAGGCAACGACAGATGAATGATGTATTCCCACCAACAAGCACCAGTTTTACGCCGGGACAGTGCTGCGATACGATAGCCATTCTGAGCTCGATCCAACTAGCGGGCCTAGCAACCACTCACCTCCAGCACCTCTTCTATCCATTTGGTTTCAATGTTCTCCAGTGATATCGGGTTGTCAACCTGCAGCCGGAGCGCTCAGCATGATGATGAGCTCAAGTACAGCTAGACCTACCGAGAAACATAGCATAATCAGGTGTGTATCCGCGTAAGATAAAGACCTTAATCGGTCGAAATCCTCTTGCCCTATTGACACATCCAGTCACAATCATCAGCCAGTGACACGTGAATGACGAACTTGGGACATACCAGCTGTGTCCCACAGCGAGAGCTCGACTGTTTGGTCGTCTACCCGAAGATCATGCACGTAGTTCTCGAACACAGTCGGCTCGCTATAACAGACATAAGCACGAGCACCACTACAAGATGTATCAACTTACTAAATTTGCGTGAAGAAGCCCCGCGTGAAGACGTTTAATAGACTAGTCTATATAGTCCATGTTGTGAACGGGAAAGCCTTATAGGGATTGAAGACAACATACCTTCCCGCAAGCACCATCGCCGCAAACGACTACCTTTCGTTGAATCTGAAAATCTTGCCAGTTAGCCCGTAGTTGGCTTCCAACATCTCCCGCTTACCGGCTTCTTGCCAAAGCCACCGATGCTGGCTGAGCTTGACCCGCAAAGAGGCATGGTGAACGGCGGGCCAAACACGGTAAGAAATAATAGCGAAGAATGGAATCCAATGAATAGTGGAGGCTTTATAAACCTTGGAATGAATGTTGAGCTGGCGCAGGCACTGATCCAAAGGAGGTTGCTGGGAAGAAGTCCAGTCCTGCACGCGAACACAGCCCCACAACCGTGATTTGCCAATGTCCTGACAGGCGCCGGAGTTACTCCTTGATCGCACGGAGAGTCAAAATCGGTAATATAATTAACTAGTCTACTGCTGTCCATCGCGGCCAGTACATGTGTCTAAACAAACAATTCCCGGAGCACAGCATCTATCCTGAGCTAGACGTATTCGGTCGCACATCATCCATCTAAGTTGCAAATCGAGCTCAGCATGCGGGGGATGTGAGCGGAATCTTGACCGTCGTGGCCAGTCCCTATCATCGTCTTAGTGAGCGTTCCGCTCGGGATCCGAGCAGGAGCTTACCGAAAGCGAGGTCTCCTTGTATTTGACGGACATGTCTTGAGCTGTAAGCCGCATCGCTTCGATCGCTTCGTCCAAAGTTACAGAATGCACCTGGTTAGCGAGGCGCTCCGCGGTCAGTACTGGCCGCTGACTTCAGGTACACGCGATCGCTTACCCCGTCACTAGCGAGGGCAAGCTGGGCCGCGGTCACGGCCTTGACGGCTCCCAAGCTGTTGCGCTCCTGTAAGCTATAGCTCAACGCCTTTTCAGTAAGCTCGATTGGTGAAATGAACTAACAATGCACGGAACTTGGACAAGCCCGTCAATCTATGTGGTCTGTTAGTTGTAAATGCAAGCCACACCGGGATACGAACTCACCGGGTCACAGGTCAAACCGAGATTATGCTCAATACCAATTTCGGCTGCCTGGGTGATGACCTCGGGCGAGGCTACATGGATGAAAGGTAAATACATATGAGTCGATATGTAGTAAACCACGAAGTTACGCACCTCCCATGCATGCGGCGAACCCTGCGGCGGCCATTGAGCATGCAACGCCAACTTCGGCTTGACACCCTCCTAAACAAGACATGTTAGTTCCGCCACAGTCAAGATCGGAGGTATTAACCTTCAGCCGCTGAAATAGTTGATCCTCGCTGTGCGTAAATGCTGAGTATTTTCACAACGTTGGGTATTGTAAGTCGCCACCAACCTTGAAGAGCATACTATTTAAGGGTGTATTATTTAACCTCGCTTACTGTACAAATTAGAAACGACTCACCCAATTGCTGCCGCGGTGAGCAGGAACGTCGCGATATCCTTCTCAGGATCTTCACTGATAAACTGGTGGCAATATTTAGCGCTATGATACGCATATAGCCACGTTCCTAACCTCAACAATGTATTTCAGCACCGCTGGGATAACTCCAGATGCTCCGTTTGTCGGCGACGTTACGATTCGACCGCCGGCAGCATTTACCTCATTCACAGCAATAGCATAGCAAGATAGGAAATCTACCAAATGACGTTAACCTAAATGGATAAGATACCGTTGCCTGAGCTTACCCATAGCAGGAAAGAGTGTCTTTCGCGAGGGCATGGGAAGGATAGCATGTTCGAATGATCCTACGACTCGCGCCGGTCGACGTGTAGCAGCCTTTCCAAACGCACCCGAGTCGTCAGGTTCATTTGTCTCGAAGGCCTCGAATCGATGTGGGTGGCTGGGACGATCTGACGGGGCTGCGTCCTCGCCAAAATCACCAGTTTCAGTAATAGGATTCGCGAGCATGGGTAAAGCTGGGGCTGCTATTGCAGGGTTGTCGAGACCCGAATAGAGAGCTGGCCGGTAAAACCTGGACCAATTGAAATTAATTTAATCTTTGGATTTAGACGCATATGCATAGTAACACACCCTCTCATGAGACGCTTGTAAAGCATTGGCGCTCGGCGTCGCAAACGTAGGCGGCCCGGAAGCTCTGGTTCAACCGAAGAAACTCCAGTTCGGATGCATTCATCCATGACTGTCCATATCTTGAGGATCTTTTTACCTATTAAAGTTGGTTAATCTTCCACTTTTCAGCGTCATTGCGCAATGTCGACGTACGAATCTCTACAGGTTTGAGATAATGCAACTCGTTGTCATAAACCAGCTGTGCAATGGTTTTCTGCAACCTCATTCGATTAGAGAACCTGGACGTAGAGTGCATAATGACTTACATTATGCTTTCTAGACATAGCCAAGAGACTTGCTCCGTCATGGAACAGGTAAGGTGGCTGCACTTGGGAAGGGAAGTTGCCTAGAATGAGTTGCTCTGGGTCGTTTGTTTCTTCTGATGGGGCGGACAGAGCTGGAGCATCTTGGCCGTGCGTTTGAGAAAGACGAGCGAGATCAACCTTGCTCTTGTCAACACCCTTATAAAACAAGTTCTCGTCGACTAAAAATAGGTTAGCAGGTGTATTTTAATTGCTACAAAACACACCTTTAGTCTTGTCGTTGACCACAAAGCCCCCACCAACACTATTTATAGCTATCATCAAACACAACTAAAATACTTAAAACGGAGACTTACCTAAAATACTCATTGGTCGCAAGTAATTCCCCATCTTCGCCGAAAGCAGAAAAACGCATGCCATTGGGGTGGGTTTTCAACACCTGATCCCATCTCCATAGCATATCCTATAGATATATTACTAGCCATGAGTCGATGTCATGCTTGAGGCCGTTGGCTCTAACCTTGTCCATGTCATATTTGATACGACGTACGCCGCCCAGATTTAGCGTCTTGTTCTGCAGAATAGCATCGTATCGGGAATTGATAGCACCTGTATCAATACTTTCCGGATCCGAGCCTTGAGACGCGTGAATTCACATGCCCGAAATTGTCTATAAACGATTAGACTCCACTTACCTTCGAACCCCATGAGCAACGCTTGAGGCGTCATATGACCTTTGCCCGTGGCAGCGAGACTACCATATAGCGTAACTTTAAGCGTGCGTGTCTGGAGATCCGAGAAACGTGTGCTTAGAGAGGGCAGTCACACGCTGGGTGTGTGCGCGGACCTTGTCTAGCAAGCCTAACTCTTGAAGGTCGACTATGAAAATGCGTGCAGCTCGCATCGGTCCGACCGTATGAGAACTGGTCGTTCAGACGGGTTGAAAGTTAAATAAGCACTTGTTTTACCCGAAATTCAAACGACTCACGATGAAGGGCCTACACCAACGCTGAATAGATCAAATGTAGAAATTACAGCGTGCTCTTTTCGGCTCTCTGTTGGCGCATCGTTATCTCCTAGAGACTCCTCATGGCGACTAGAAGAAAAACTCGAGTTGAAACGTAGTTGGTTGGGCGCTTTACGAGTAGTATATATGGGTAGCGGAGTCAATCGCGGTACGGCTCTGAACGTTTGAAAAGAGAGGGGCTTGAGTCTTCTAGGAAGTGCCCGAGAGGCACGCGACAACATAGGTAGGAGGTGGGCTATTCTAGGTAGCGACACGCTATTGGAGGAGTGCAAGAGATAAGTGCGGTGATTGCGGGTAAAGGACTGCCTGTGTTTAGTGTTGTGTGGAGCGTGTTCGATGCTTCCGGACCCTGATCGACGCTCAACTTTCCAATTTCGTTTTGACGTTTATCTTGCGTGTGGTTGGCCAACAAGGCCAACCTATTAGTACGTTTGCCCCTCAACGGATCTCCATTCACACGTAATTATACAAGTTACAAAGGAACTAGTATAGAAAACTACTATTTTCCTAGTGGCTAGAACGGGTTATCATGTTAGTAGGAGCATGCTTCAGCTCGTGGAAGCTATTTACCGTGGCTAAAGCCTTTCCTGCATCAGCCTTGTCGGTTGCTGCGTTCTTGTTCATCTTCTTAGTCTCTTCCTCGATTTTTGCCGTGAACTCGGATGCGTCCTCTCCCGCAGCTTCAGCCTTTGCTTTCTAAACCAGGCATTAGTTAATACGCTAACTGAAAAAAACCAAGCGGTATTTACCTCGATGGTTGCGACCAAGACAGATCCAAGATTCTTGAGTACTTTGTTGGCGATTTTTCCACGCTGGAGAGCATCCGCTTCCTCGCCAGACGCCGCTTCAATGGCAGGCTAGGGTGCAGGTTCTGTGAATTTCACTTCTCATTCCAATTCATTTTCCAGATACCCACATTGAAGTCAGTCGTTTCGAACTTGGACGCAGCGCCTCGCATAGTATTCAAGTTCTTGAGATCTTCGTCAGAGACAGTCGCAAGGTCGAGGCCATCCAGAGGGTCTTGGAAGACAGCCTTTGCGCGCTCAAGTGCAGTCCCCGCGGTGCCAGTGGAAATTTGGAAATCGGCGTAGTCCTTCAGAGGGAAAACGGTCGCTTGCCTCTTCTCGACTACGGGCTTCTTAATCATTCGCGAAAACTTGACAGAGCGAACACGACGCGTCACAGACTTGAGTGGCTAGAAATTGGCAACCTCATCAGAAAATGGAACACGTACGGTGACGAAGGTTCAGCCTACCGTTGCGAGAGCCTTCCCAGCATCGGCCTTGTCCGTCGCGGCGTTCTTGTTCATCTTGGCAGTTTCCTCAGTAATCTTAGCCTCAAACTCAGAGGCGTCTTCGCCAGCTGCTTCAGCCTGGGCTTTCTATTTCCAGGCAAGTAATTAGTGCCATTCTATAGCGCATATATGCGTTCAAATACCTTGATAGAAGCCACCATGACGGATCCACAATTTTTGAGTACTTTGTTTGCGATTTTTCCGCGCTGGAGAGCATCTGCTTCTTCGCCAGAGGCCGCCTCAATAGCAGGCTAACATAGTTGCAGGTTGAATCAGTCTACTAGCAATTTACAGGCAAACAAATTGCACATACGTTAAAATCGGTAGTCTCGAATGAGGATGCCGCACCCCGCATCGTGTTCAAGTTGTCAAGATCTTCCTCAGAAACGGTTGCAAGATTAACCCCGTCAAGAGGGTCTTGGAAGACGGCTTTGGCGCGCGCAAGTGCGTCCCCCGCGACGCCTGAAGAAATTTGGAAGTCGGCATAATCCCGGAGCGGGAATATCTTTGCCTGACGTTTTGCAACCGAGATGGGGGTCGAACGCATGCGGACAACCGGGCGGGAAGAGACCAGGGCAGCACTCGCGAGGAGAGCATAGATGAAAGTGGACGACAACATGACTGAGCGTTGAACCTGTGTTAATAAAAGGGTGCGAAGTGAAAGAATGAAGATCGACCCGGTCTAATAAGAAACTGCGGTTTAGCGAGAGGTAGTCGAGACAAAACAGTTAGAATCCAGTGCTCACCGATGAAGAGCAGTGAAAAAGAATGAGCAAAGTCGAACCGGTCTGAAAATCTACGATTAGTCGTTGAATGTCTACTGAGCCGCGCTCACTCACCGACAGATGGAATGAAAGAAATGAAGGGGGTAAAGAGCATTCGAGTACTTACTCGCGCATTTATACTGCAATTCGGCACCAAGCATTTCTCCGTCCGGCCCGCCGAATGTTTGCGTTAAGCAGCTAGAACTCGGTTGGTCGTGCTCTTGGCGCATGGTTTGACTAGGTTGTCACATCCCCAGGAAGCAACCATATTGAACCCCTGGTCGTCGTTAAGCTATTTAGGTCTTTCTTCCGACTGTTGAGGTCTTGGCGTCCGCGTGTCCAATTATTCCAGGGGCTCAAGATCGGCAGTATATCGAACGTGGATTAGGTGGGAATGAAAAATAATACCAGGATTACAGTATAATACATAAGATGCGCGCCTTGGCCTAAACTTTCTCTCTCTTCATGGGTTGCATAAACGCAAACAGCGGGCCCAACTCTACCCATCTCCTACCGCATTGCTCCAGGTATTTCTCGACACATCTCCCCATGTGTTCCAAAAAGGACCGATTGATGTTTACGAGAGCGGTAACCTCAACTGAAGGAAGGGACGTTAGGCTTGGGTTCGCAATAGTTGCCGAGGAACTTGCCTTCTCTCGTAGTCCCGGCAGCCTTTGTAATGGCCTTTGGACCATCAAACAGTGATGCATAATACAACATCTGGTTGTATAGTCTCAAATCGGAATACTGGGTGGTCGTAAGAAACATGAAGCTTCCGAAATGAGGTTAAAATGAACGAACCTCGTACGACACCGGGCCCCTCGCGGCACACACAGTACTGAGACACCGTTTGCCGTACACGCTCATAGCGCGCGTACGGTTCCCACATGTGGCATCCTCGCAAACCGTCCAACCAGCATAGTAGTTGCTTATCTGCTGTCGTAGCTGTACTTCTAGCTGCACTTGAATACTGGCAAGCTTAAATGGTGTTGAACAACCAGGGCATACAACGCCTGCGGACGTTATAATCGGCATCTACGCAAAGAATAGGCTCAGCTTGATGGTTTGGTTATTATCGAGGGACGTACCTCTGCCGATCCAACCGAGGAGAAAACAACGGAGCCCTCGCACTTTTGGCACCGTACAATAAACTGCGCGACATCTCGGAATCGCTCCTTATCTGGTACCTGTGAATCGAGTGTACGGTAGGGGTCATCGTCGACGCTAGCTACACTCGCTTGGAACCGAGCGGGGTCCAGGCCTACTCTACTGTCAGTGTCCTTCTAGTTCTTTAGTCATTGGCCACCTACCTAAGCATTCTGCCAAACGGGAGCGGTCTGTGCCCTCGATAGGATCACACAAACGCTCCACAGGGGGGAGAATTTGTTGAGCAATATAGTGTTCAAAGTCTGTATCAAACCTACTCTATCAGTTACGCAATATGCAAGGTGCAAGGTTGGCTAACCGATTTTCAGCTCGCTGTCCGCCTTTTTCAACTCATCGGGATGATAAGCTCGGTCTGCCTGCCCCGTTTTTGCCGACGAGCCGTCTGATCCAAGGCAAAAGATGTATGGAATAACATCTCCGAGTCGTGCATGGCCACCACGCTCCTTCATCCTCTTTGCGACATGGACGTGTGGGAGAGAATTATCTTTAGGGTAGTCTTCAGGAGCTTTACCGAGTCGCTATGAACGCGGGACTCAGTAGGTGTGCTAACGGAACTAGGTGAACGCAAACCTTGAAAACAATAAAATCTTCCGTGTCTACCTTCCCTCCACGAATGTTCTCGCCCATGAGTTTTAGATATTCGTGTATGCGTTCGACTACGGTCTCGGCATCATCCCCAGAGAGAATCTGGTCTAGAATGTAGCTATCGAATCGTAGTGTTAGATAAATAAGTCAATCACTGAGTATTCTCACCTCGAAACGTTCTTTGATAGCGCGCAATATTCTCGTCGTTTCATATCCAACCCCTTAATCTCAACAGAGCTAGCACTCATTTCCTCCACCTTGACTGCAGCATACTTTTTCTTCTGTAACAGTAGCATGCGCCTAAACACACCATCCAAGTCAATCTCCAGCAGTCGGTATCGGTCGTTAACCGCCTTCTTCAGATCGTTCGCAATCTTCAGAGCATCTGGTAGGTCGGTCACGTTCGAGTTGACGAAAATCGAGTCTGTGTCTCCATAAATAACGTCTAATGTAAGGCCCTCAGCGAGCTCGCGGGTATGCGTCAAAATCTCGCGACCCTTGAAGGTAGTCAGCGCGGCAAGAGGTCGTGCGTAGAAGCGCGAGTGTTCGAATCCAAGGCAGCCGTACATAGAGTTGGCAGTGAGTTTTAGAGCCTTTTGTTTGATGTCCCACTATCGTACTATGTGAGTATATGCGTCTCGGCAACTTTATTGGCTGGACCCACCTGAACAAGCTGGGATTGTGTGGCGTGCTTGTCTTTCATAAGATTCTTGACTTGCTTCCTTCGGTTAACCAACGTAGCAATAAGACGAGGGAGAACACCCTGAGGAGCCTCTGGTGGAGGAATGTCCGGTATTTTGTCTTCTGTAGTCTATTTTATCTATCAGAACAACTATCAAATCGAGGTCGACAGATATTGGCGCACCTCATCGTCAGTCTTGTCGATTGTTGTAAAATCGATGTTGTACTCTTGAATGATACTCGGGTACAGACTGTTGAAGTCCATTACTAGGATAAATTTGTCCCACAAGCCACGCTTGGGTTCGAAGACTAGACCGCCTTTGTACTTGTCGCGTTTGGCCTTCGTAGTTGCTGGCGCGGCGCCACCTTCTCCCTCGTCCGCAGCCGCTTCCACTTTGGCAGCGGCGGCACCAGTTTTCTTGCCATATGTTTTATCGGGACAAATGTACTTGAGACGATGGAACTCGTGCAACAAAATGTACTCATTCCGTTCTGCGCGGCCGCCATTCAGTGTCTTGTTCCTACACACCCGAAATTAACAACCACGCAATCAGTATCTCTTGGGCGGCTCACCAAGAGTTTCCAGCCAAGTTCGTCAGCTGCCTCGTCAGCGGCAGCATCTGGATTTTATGCGCTAAACCCATTTGCAAGAACGTATCCAGTTCGCAATGTTGAACAAAATGAAGCAGCGGATCAGCTGAATTTACTGTTCCGTCAAAGAAGGAAGCAGTATCATCCGGGTCGATGTCTTCACGAGTAATCTTGAGCTGCGACTGGCACATTTCGGTCAAGGACCAACTTGTGGATTGAATCATGCTCTGTTAGGAATGGAAATATAACTGGGTCAGGGTATATGCGCACGAACACCAAACAAAACACGAACCTTTGCTCCATCACTCGCCAAATCGCACAGCAACCTTCCCTGCATAAACTTAATATTCATGCCCTGCCTTCCTATATTCATCCACCTCCCTCGCCTAAATCGACCAAGCCTCGACCAATGATCTACTTTGAGTTCGCGCAGCCGTTGGAGCAAGACGTCAAGCGTGAAGCCCAAGAACTCATGGCCAACAATCACATCGGGGTCGTATTTGTGCAAGGTAGCTAGAGCAACGTCAGAGGGACTCAAATCAAGGCAAGGAGGGTACATACCTAACAAGTTATTGAGCAACATCTTCTCGTTAGCCATGGTCATGATCTTTGACCTTTCAGCCTTTGCCTTTGCCTCAAAGCCCGCAGGGAATGTCCCCAGCGGTCGCACAACTGTATGCGATGACGACGGCTGCTTCTCGGGAGGGGTCGCATCCTCAATGGCAGCTTACCACATTGTCAACGTCGATCGCCTCAGAACACGCAGGTCAACTCACTATTCTCCCAGGTCCTGATTGAAGCGCATACAACCTCTCGTTTGTTCTCCTTATGGTTGACGACAGTGCGAGCAGAAAGACTGACGATCGTCAACGGTGGCATAGGTATAGTTGCTTCGGAATCTGGTAGCGGGTTTACGTCCTTTGGTTCACGCACAATCATCTCAAACTTGCACCATGAGAACTGAGGGATTAAAATGAGTGAGTCATTGGTAAAACCGTTGTGATAGTGCACATACCCCTTTATTACTTGGTTCGCACCCCTTGATCTCAAGCCAGCATGGTCCCATGATCTTCCGCTTCAAGGCAAACAGCTCGAATGCAGACGTATTCGTGCCCAATACTCGACTAAAGGTAGTTCCTGAGAGCTCCATAGGCAAAGTAGGCTCTGCAACCACAGTTCGTCGTTAGCGCACACCAAGAGATCGCATACAACCCAGTACCATACCATCAAACCCATATACGACCTTCATCCACCTTGATTCGCCCTCGGGAATCCCAACTTCACCAAACGCGTATTTACGATCGACAAACTTGGCCGCCCATTTTTTGATCCCATACTTTTGCCTAATTTGGTCGAATTCGTCGTAAACTCGCTCTTCCTCCTCTTCTGCGTCGGCTCCACTTTCAGATTCTACACATAGGTGAGGTTAACATCAAGAGGGTAGGCGGTAGAAAGAGTAAACCATACTCACCTGGACCAGCCCCGCGCGGCAAGACAAACAAATTCCGCTCAATCCCTTCAATAGCCACACAACAGCTCGCCCATCGCTTCACCTTGTCCGTACTCTTCGATTTATCCAGCACTTTCCCGACAAGGTACAAACGCGACTCCAATTCAAGATAATCCAGCCAAAACATCCGCAACGACCCGTCCTTCTCCAACGCGTCTACGTCTGCACTCCCATTCACCGTGCCAGGCTTGTCGGAGCCCAGCGTTTCGGGTTCATTGACACTCGAAGCGTTGAGTGACGCGTGGAGCGAAAGCCATGAAGGCGGCTCGTACTTGACAGGATCAGGTTTGGGCTCGACCTTGGCCGCGCGACCGTTGGGCAGGACGTTCAGATTAGAAGTCGTATTCGCCTTTTCCTTGCCTTTGCCTTTTCCTTTGCCTTTCACATCCTCGTCAAAATCCATCCCAGCAGCCTCCTCCCAGAATCCATCATCTCCATCATCTCCATACTCATCATCATCGTCGACCTCGAGCTCGCTCAGCCCCCGGATAGGCGACGACGGTAATTCTCGCTTCACGCGTTTCGAAGGACTGGCGTGGATCCACTCGTTCTCGGACGTATCGTTCCCTCCAGCATCAAAATCTCCATCTCCATCTCCATCTCCATCAGACGAGAACGGGGCAAGATGACCATCGCTCGGCGGATCCGACGAGTTAAACGCATCCGACCTAAAACTCGACATATCCCGCGTAGGCGACGGTTTACGCTTCAGCGGTCGCGTCGCGGTCGGAGGTTTAAACGGACGAGTCGCGGCACTGGGTCTTCCCGGAAACGCGGGCATCGCGAGTTTGCGTTTAGTTGTAGTCGTGCCAGAAGAGGATTTGGACGTCGAACCGAGCTGGCCGAGAAGGTCGTTCATAAAATCTTGTTCCTTTTCGGAGGAGACGGCTGGGCGGTAATCTGCGATGGATTTGGCGGCGGCGTAGGCTTCGTCTTTCGCGCGTTGGTCGGCGAGTTTGGCGACTTGTGCGGCTTTGGTTTTCTTGCTGGCCGCTGTAGAACCATGATTGTGAGAAGATGAACGCACGAATAAATATACGGTGGACTTACCGCGCCGTTTCCGCCTTTCCTCGACATCCTCTTCATCTTCACTTTCATCGGCCTCTTCTTCAAAAACATCCATCCCGTTATCGACGTATCCTCCTCCATCATCATCGTCAATAAAATCATCCTTTGCCAACCGGCTCTTCACAATCAACTTGTAATCCTCCTCATCGACCTCTTCATACAACTTGGACTCCTCGCTCGACTACAAACCAAAACACATCAAATATCCATACAAAAACACTCATTTACACACAACACGAAATCATACCTTCCACTGCTTAGACCGTCCACCACCAGCACGAGCAGCTTTCAAAGCCGAGAATTTGTCGATAACTGGCTTTGGCCCCCGCACTTGTCGACTCATTCTGTCGGGCGGTTAGATACGTGTTTTTGATCAAGTGGAAGGCAGGAAACAACGCGACGCGACTCGGATGGCGGGTCACGTGTGGGGTATTTATGAGATAAGCGCCGTCGATCAGTTTCTTTGAATTTATCTTTTTGGAATTTGCCTCCACCGGCCCTCGGTTTTATCGAGTTTTGCATCATGGTGTGCCGATTGCACTCCTGTAACTTGCTGAGGCTAACCAATATCTCTACGTTGTAGCTGCGTCAGTTTATAACCAGCCAGACCCGGCGTCTTATCCCTACACGATCCACGATCAGCTATCCCCGATTCCCTCTACAAGCCAGCAGGTCCCTCCAACAAGCCTTAGCTCGGATACCAATCAGCGTAGCATCGAGCCTCTCAACTTCTGCCATTTCCCGGAACACCGCTCTTCCTCCGCCATCTCAATCAGGAGAGAAACTAGCATTCGAGAACCCAGAAGAGCCACGACTATCTCTCACATTTACATGCACTGTCACAGACTGTAACCACCGATCGTCGCATACCTTTACAAAGCGGGCGTATACGAGGGGTATTGTCATTGTTCAATGTCCGGGGTGTAAGAATCGGTTGGGTGCTTTTCATCTGGTGTGGCGCAGGTGCTTGCTAATGGATGATTCAGGCATTTGATTGCGGATAATTTGGATTGGTTTAAAGATACGGCTGGGAGGGGTACGGATGGGAAGCAGAATCGGAATATTGAAGATATTCTGAGGCAGAGAGGGGAGCGTGTGCAGAGAGGAGCGATCAAGGAGGGAGGTGCATTGGAGTTTTGGGAGTAATGGGTCGATGAGTGTATTGGCATATGTGTGTAATTGTTAGATTTGCTCCCTGTGTGATTGTATTTTATATTTTTATTCGCATACAACCCTGTTCATTACTCTGCTTGAGGTGGGATAGGTGCAATTATCTTGTTCTTCTCAAGCAGATCCTCGAGCTCGCCGGATTGGTGCACTAGAGCAACGTCGGCGAAAGGAAATCTAAACTGTGAAACGACATACTGTTCATGACTATATCACAACCACCGATAAACTGGCCGTCGACGTATAGTTGTGGAATTGTTGGCCATTCACTCATAGTTATTTCAGGTCTAAATACGAGTAGAAGCTATATGGCTGGGACTCACGAGTACTCCTTGATAGAGTTCCTAAGTTCTGCGTCCTCCAAAACATTGTATGTTTTCATTTTGTCTTTCGGCACCTCGTGCAGCTCCAAGATCTGAATAACTGCTCTCGAGAAGCCACATTGAGGAATTTCCGGTGTTCCTTTCATGAACAGAACCAAAGGTGTTGACTTGACAGCCTGTGCGGAGGTTAAATGGCAAAATCATGGACAAAGGTATGACACTCACGCCGTCGATCTTCTGGCGGACATCGTCAGACAATAAACGGACAGATATGCGAGATGGCGGGATAGCCTGCCTAAGTTG
>WSTJ01001081.1:0-15170 GCA_019623705.1 Ceratobasidium sp. 428
ATCACGCACGCTCGAAGCGCACGAAAGGTCCAAGTCAGCCCGTTGCACTGCCTGCCGACGCACGCCAACGTCGTTAGTGCACGCTCGGCCTGTCTGGGTGATGGCTCTCTGAGCTATGCAGTGTCCGGGCCGTCTCTCCTCGCTAAGCAAGGCATGCTCAGCTGTTGGGGGCGAGCCCCGCGCTCGCGTGGCTGGCGGCCCGGCCACACATCTGCGAGCCGCCTTCGGCGCTCGCGGATCCCCCACTCTACTGCGTCCTGTGTCTCTCCGTAGCTTGAATACATATGCTTCCTCTCTCTCCCGTTCCATAGGAGCCCAGGCTCGCCGCCGGACTTAGGCTAAGTTAACACTGTTTAGTTATGTCCTACACTAGATACGTCGAGCTAGGGCCAAAATGGCCCAAACACAGGTCATTTTTGTCACAGGAAAATGAGCCAGTGGAGTCCTGCTGAGCGGTTTTTGACAGGTTTTTGAGTCGTTTTATATGTGCTAAATGGACTCTAACTCAATGCGCCTACTAGGCCCCAAACAGACAGTGTTTGTGATTAGGATAAGCTGTGCTATTAGCTGCTATGTCTACAAATACTTCGAAATAATGAAACAGTATTGTGGGTTCAAACGTGTGAGGTCCGAGGAACCTCAGAGTCGAATGCAAGTGGTTTGGCGGTGTCGGAGCTTAGTGTGAGTAAGAGTGACTTGCCAGACGACTCGGATTCGAGAGAGATGGTCTGTATGTACACGAGAGAACAAGTCTTAAATACGAGAGGACGAGAGGAAACGAAATAGAAAAGGGATTGGAACGTGTATGCGTGCAGGCACGGCCGCAGGCCGTGCCGCGTATGTAAGATTACACGCGTAACCCTTACAAAACGCCGGATTACTCTTGGTTAATGAAGTCCCACTCATAGATTGGACACTCGTCCCACTCTATATAAATCTCTAAATCCTCCACCGCAGTGCGCACTAGATTTTCCAACTCGTCACACTGTTCATCGGTCATGGGTTCTTCCCAATTCCCAACAACCCTTGGACCGAATATATGCATCGTAGAAAGCGAGTGCAAGCGCACGAGGTTTTGCAAAGAGTAAGGGTCTACCATTGAGGTTATCAAGTACAACGTCCGCAATTGTGGCCACGGGACCCGACTGTGAGCTTCGCCATCCGGGTTGAACATTGTTTGAAACGCTGGTCAGGAAATACTGCAGCCTTCAATCCCTAGCGTTTGAAGATACGGCATAGGGAAGAGTAGTACGCTCAATGATAAACTGAGACCAATATCTCGAACGAATAGTCGTGTTACTCTAGTTCGGCTGAAGAACGACTCGGCTTCTATGACAAAATCTGGGTCGTCGTCCAAGGTGAGGCTCATATCCAGTGTCTCCGATCCAATATCTAGGAGCGGAAACACGTATTCGAAGCCAGAATGGCCAGGCTCGCCGATGTGCTCGAGCGATAAAGACTGAAGATGGTTCAAAACGACCGGATCAGGAGTCCCTTCCGACGGCTGGATGCAGCAATCAGAAAGCACTAAGATACGAAGCCTAGGACTAGTGGCCAACATAGCGGCCAAGTCCTGTTGCGAGGGAGTATATGGTTCATTCAGTTGCTCCAAATGAAGTTCTACAAGTGCTGCCGAGAACACTACTGGGCCCCGAAAGCAGCAGTTCAGCAGGCTAACCCTACTGACTGTATCGAAAAAAGCGTTGAACGCTTCCGGTGAAATAGATCCTATGGTATCCGGGCTTAGCTCAATAGCTGGTCTGTGCTTGTGTAAAACGTTGCGTAGCTGGAGGATCTTCCCTGGCACTTGCAGCGCGTTTTCAATCCAGCACCCGATAATAGACAAGAGCATGTTGTGTGAATCCGCAACCAACCATACGTCCAACACACGAACCCGGGGCATCAGAGGAGCTAGAAATTCGATAAGCGCCCTAATCCTGTATGCTTGGACTCCAGATCGCGAATGCAATTCACCGGGCGGGAAGTCTCGGACGGCGATGTAGAGTAGAAGATCACGAGAACGTTGAGACCAAAGTCTGGCATGTTCAAACTGAGGTTTCCATTTTCCGCCAACCGTGATATCAATGTGTGACCAGAGCGAGCGAGTTTCGAGTGCGATCCGACGCCAAAGAGAGCATACTCCGGAAATGGTAGTTGGGGACGCATGTCCGAACTTTATCGCCCGAGAACGATCATATCTTGTGTACTGGCCGATAGAGACAGAAAATATTGTGGCTAATATTTCCGAGGGAAGACTGTGGATTGGGTTCAGCACCTTGGACTTGTTTCTTTCTATTGTGAGGGTCGCACGTGTTGTTTTGAGCCTTTCTTCATAGGCCTGCAGGGATGGTAGTTCGAGATCAAGGGCTGTAAGAGTTTGTTCGAGGGGAGAACGCGAAAATGAATGGATTGAGGTGGATAACGCATTGCAAAAATCTGTAGAGGCGGCTTGAAAGTCGCTGAGAGCACGGGAAAAATCGTTTTGGGCTATTTTCCAACGGCGAAACGGTTCATCGTGGTTCTTGGAGTCAATGTCCATTGGTGCATTGTTTGATGGTGCCTACTCTGCAAAATATGTGGGTGCAATTGCGTGCAAATATAACAGGGGGTTGTTCAGGCATTCATTGCATGTCATTGCATGCCATTGCACCACATTGCACTAGTTCATTGTGTTCATTGCATGCAATGAATGCCTGAACAACCCCCTGTTATATTTGCACACAATTGCACCCACATATTTTGCAGAGTAAGCCACGATTCGAGAGATCAGTTTGATGTTACAAGACAACATTTGGCTAGCCAATCGTGTATGATAGGAACCGTTGAGCTAACCTTCGACATGTGCGGTAGGAGGTTGAGAGCGGATTTTGATCGTTGTGGAAGTTGATATAATTTTGTTAGGATACGAATCGCTAGCAGGATGGGGCAACTCTGGTACGACCCTACGTGTGTGGCGACCAATTTTAACCAGAGCGTTTGTCATAGAATTGGGTTCCCGAAGTTGATTAGATAATCATATTTCCACAGTCGCGGAGATGTCACTTTTTTTTTATTACGTTTATAACGCGTTACTCACGGGGATGTCAATAGTAAGTATCATGATCGTGAGAGTAACTTGGGTCTGGCCTTTATGACATGATTGGCTCAATAGCAACGATTGTTTGTTCAAAGCGAAATGTTTTTTTTTTTTTAATTTTTATTTTTTCACCAAAGCTCCCTACCCTCGTCAACATCTATAAAACCATAGCATGATTAATTGTTATCGAAATAGTTTCGAGGCGGCAAGGCAGTAACAATGGTTACAAATTTGGTCTTAGGCACAAATGATAAAGTCCCAGTCATCAACCGGAGAAGTGTAGTCATACTCTGGATGAATTTGTAGGTCCTCTGCCGTGCGCGTGAGAGTTTTTTCTAGCTTTTTGCACTCTTTTTCGGTGATAGGTTCCATAGTGTTAGGATCCATTGGCTCGTACACATGGATCGATGCAAATGAATGGATGGTGGTCAAGCGCTGAGGAACTGCACTAATGGAACTATTGGTTATTAGACTGCCAGCTGCTTATATAATCGTCGGACCAACAAGCTGCTGCACACCTGCCGTGTAAAGCGCAAACAGTTCTGATGAGAACGAGTCCACCCCCATAGCATCCCTCTCCCAGATGAAGGCTACATTTATCTGACTAGGGAACGATCATGAACCTTGGTTCGTGTCTTCAACGATTAGCTCGACAGCAAAAATCATGATTCCGCATACATGGAAAGTTCGCTCCGTCCTTCAGACGATAATAGACTGCTGATAAATTAATATAAGTATGTGCACTAGCGAATGATTTGACCAAAACGACTCGATTGAAGAAAGGGGTTATAGAATAACACTGGTAAAATGCAACCATGTAAATCAAAAACAGCTTGACAAAACCAACACGATCGAACAGACATATTCGGGAAAAGAGTCGCTTTTAGAGAAATAGTCATCCGAAAATTCCGTTCATCACATTCCTTACCGCCTTTGAGATTCCAGCAGCAAGCTCAGTTATAAAGTCCTCATCCACAAATGATATGTGAACAGAGCCGTTTGTAGTTCCGAGGTGAACGAGCGGGCCAGTCCATGTCGCAAACGGATCTCGAGGGGGAGTAGAAGCGGTCGACGGACCTGCTACTGCGTGAGATCCGAAAGCGGACGTATCGGGCGTAGTGCCAAAGTTGGCTGCGGACCAGTCGCCAACGAAGAGTCGAGTGGATGTCGCAGTCGAAGAAAATATGGTCGATTTTGTCTATCGTAGAATTAAGGTCGTTAGAGTGACTATGTTGATTAGTTTTGTCAAGCTTCACCTTGATACCCTCCGAAATCTTTATGCTTCCATGGGTCATAGCCAGCGTGACGGCTCCAACGTAGGTCGTAGGAATCTTGACGGTAACCGAGCCGTTGTGGGATGTAGCGTGTATGCGTATAGGTTGCCCGGTTGGAGCATTCTATCGCGCGTTAGACGTTAATTCGGCGTCTCCTCGAGGTACCAATACGAATAAAACACTCACGACCGAAAGAGAAACCGATCCATTATTCCCCTGTGCCACGATCAAGCTCTGACGTGCCACTCGATCGCTCGACGAAACATAAATCTTTCCGTTGACCGAACCGTTCGTCGAATACAACATTATATTCGGCCGAGTCTCCTTGATCGGAGGGAGTGGCGGCTGTTCCCCATTGATACGTTTGCTCCACCACCCATCTCGTTTCTTCTGCTCCTTGTCGCGTTTCTTCCGGGCCGTCTGGACATCAAAGTTCCAGATGCCATCAAACTCGGGATACAGTCGTAATAGGGCGGGCGGGATTACAAGAGCCGTATCAACGTGCCACGTGCCGTTCACGCTATTGTTGGATCTTCGGTCTACGAAGTAATTGCAAGCGGGTGGGAGAACCGGCCAGGAGCCTGGAGGTAAGGATGTTTGTGGTGGCGGTAGAGTGGATGTGGATGGTGTGGCGATGTCTGGATCCGAAGGTTTGGTATCGTGTTTGGAGCCGGTTGGTCGTCGGCTACTGGTCGAAGGGGCATTTTTGCTATACGGAGGAGGTTCCTAAGTAAGAGAAAATATTACTATGAGGTATGATTTAGATATTGGTAGGAGTACTGACTAGTTGCGCTTCAGAGTAACCATAGCCGCTCGGCTCTCCCTTTTTCATGTCCTCATCTCGAATGAAATCGTTCATAAAGGCAGGGGCGAAAAGTTGGAAGGGACAGTCAGACAGAAGTTTGAGGGTAAGGGAGGAGAGCTGGGGGTAAAGTACTAAAGATATGACTGGTGGTCGTCGTACCTGGCTGCGGGGCCTGCGGTCAACAGTCGCACAGCCAGGGACTCACGGCGCTTAAGTGAGGTGGCGTCAGCTCGGCACAAGCCCCTGCCACTCGTTTCACTTAATTTGGATTAGACTTGATCCAAATTGGATTTGCGCATGACGATCTAGATTTATCCGCACAGCTCGCAGCAGCTGAAAGATATAAGAACATCTATTGGGACAGTCTATCCAGGCTACATCTATAGTGATATCTGTGCTTAAGCTGACAACTCGACCCGATTCCCCAGCCCACTACCAATCATCTCAAGTAGACCCTCGAGCTCAGCGCAAACCTCAGCCGCAACGTTCGTCTGGGCTTGCACCGAATTAGTCGGCGTGATCGCCTCACTCGATGATGACGAAGATGAGTAGCTTGAGGCGGCTCGAGAGGCACGTTCAGCGAACCATTTAAGCGCGTCCTGCCAGCGTCTGCGAGCCAAAGCCCGAACGTGCGTCGGTCTCGGCACAAGGAGAACAGCTGTAGACTCTCCGGCCAGCTCAGACTGAGTGAATTGATGAGCAGAGCCACTCATCTAGAGAGCAGGCACATAACGGTTAAAAGAGCCATCAGAAGTTGCAGAACGGTTGCTTACATGTTCTCTGTTCATCATCCCAAGGCTTCTAGTCATCCTCGGAGCTTCATCTCTTGCTACCGTTTCAGTCCTATCTTCACGTGGACCACGTCTCTGCGCCTCCAAGAGCCGCTCCAGACGCATTGCTTGGATCGCCTCGTCTCGATGAACTTCGTCGTAGTCGAGTTGTTGTACTAGGCGGTCAACCCTACTGTAGTCTTCTGATTCGTCTTCACGGAGGACCGTCATGTTCGGGGTTCCAGGCATCTCACTTGGATCAGGCGAAGGAGGTTGGGAGGAAGTATTGGGAGTGGTGAGGATCCCGCCGTCAATTGTCGACAAATTGCCCATGGGGCTCGCCCAGGTCACCTGATCATTGTTGGTGAAGTCAATTCGTTCCTGACTTGAATCGAAAATACGATGTCCGGCGGTCTCGCGGGCCATGAGAAGAGAAACAGGGGCACTCGGAGGATGAAGTTGCCCCAAAATATTTGCTCCTATGATTTGGGTATTAAACCCAAGAGGAGAGTAGATAGACTGAGATCCCTATGAGAGTAAGACTTAGATTTGCTCGTAAGAGAGACGAACTCAATACATACATTGGGTCCCAAATTTGCATAACTTCGCTCCATCTCGGTCGACTCGAGTAGTCTCGGCATATAGGCCGGAGTGCTCCTTAGAAGAAGCTGTCTGAAAGTGCGATTGCCTCTTGGGCTATTCATAGCCAAGATGCGAGTGGTCGACATTGGCACTGAGCTAAGGATAGGGGTGCCGTTCTAGCAGAAAACAAATTGTCAGCGAGTCTGGATTAGAGAACCCAGCCAGAAGACTTACCGAAGGCGAGCCTGAAGCAGCAAAAGCGCGAGTGCTGTTAGTCATAGGAACAGACATATCGATAGCCGAGAGGTGGTGACTTTGTTGGTCAAGGTAGTGGTGGTTGGGTGGTGGTGGTTAGGTAGAACTCTTCGGCAACCCTCTGGGCGATTTATATACCTGGCCCCGGAGGCATAGTGTATTCATATCTCCAAAATAGTTGGCAAACAAAAACATTGGAGAGGCTGAGATAACGAGGTGGTCGTTAAATTACCAGATGTGGTAATTGAAAATCACAGGTCACATGACCTGATTGTGGCTGTTTGCCCCTCGCCACCCAATGACCCATAACGTGCGGTTTGCAAGCTTAATTTATCCTCTAATTACGGTACTAATGATGTTTTCTTCTCCGGGGGGGAGGGCGGTACCGAAAATTGACATATCAATTTAGAATTACATGCAAAGTTAGAGAATTCTCGGTCAAATTATAGTCTTTGTGCCTAGACTTTCCTAGCCGACTCACCAGCCTTGAGGACGGACAAAAGTAAAGGTGTTGCCTAAGCTATCAGTCTAAGAAGGATGTATAGCTTAGTCTTAAGGGCCTGGATCAGGAGGAGGCGGCAGGGGTTTCTCCAACGGAGAGACGTCCACGGAAGGGTTGGTAGTTTCGTGTCCCGATCGCCCAAAAAGTCCGCCAACAAAGCTACGGAACCCCCTCGGTGGCTTCCCTGAGTCACTCGAAGAGCTCGCGTCAACTTTCTCTTCGATGAACGATAGTGACACTGAGCCATTTCTAGATCCAATCTCGACAAAAGAACCCAGCCAGCTAAAGAATGGATCCATTGGGATGCTTTCGGTGGTGAGGTCCGAAGGGTGAAATGGGGACGGTGTTTTGCCAAAACCAGAAGATTGCCAGTCGCCCACGAAACAGCGAGAAGTGTTGGAGGTGGTCGAGAACGTAGTGAGTTTTGCCTATTATTACGAGCTTGATTTAGGAGTTAATTCACAGAAAGATAAATGCTCACCTTCACTCCGTCTGATATTTTGATTTTACCGTACTCCGTAGACATAATTAATGCTCCGTTGAAGGACGAGGGGATCCAGACCTTCGCAGTTCCATATGTAGAGTATGCATGTATACGCAGTGACTGCTCTGGAGAAGCGCTCTATAAGCCCAAATTAGCGGTTTTCTTCAGTACTTTGGATAGGTTGCTTGACTCACCACCCCTAAATCAATAGATCCATTGCGAGTTTCTGTCACAATTACGGCTTGAGGCATTGAGTCGCCACTAGAGATGACATTCACATCCCCTTTAACCAGCCCATACTCTGAGACAAGCATCAGGTTTGGCCGGACCTCTGGAATGGTTGGCGATTGGGGTTGCCCAGTCCACTTTCTTTCGTCCCGTTCTCGCGCCTTCCGAGTATTTTGTACCCTCTCATTCCATTTTCCGTCAAACTCGTTGATAGGCAGTAGGAGACTGTCGGGAATATCGAGTGAAGTATTGACATGCCATATGCCGTTTATATTAGCGTGAGTTTTGCGTTCGAGAAGATGGTTGCAACGAGGAGGACTAGGATGTGCGGTGTAGGAAGTGGAGGCAGAGCCTATCAACGTCGTTGAAGTGTATGATGGAGGACTCTGAATGAAAAGATAAGTAGTTGTATGTAAAGATGATCATCCAGATCCAACCCACCGGTTGTTCGTGCAGAGGTATAACCAAGTCCTGGCTATCCATAGTAGGGCTTTTGGACTCGTTTCTCTCGGGTTCAGAGATGATCATAGTGGACGAAGATGCGAAGGAGCTGGCAAGCGCTGAAGCTGTGCCAATCAGAATTTGATGACGTTAGAGCTTTGCAAACTATTTATAAACCAAGGTGCCGGAGCCTGGAGGTCACGGCACTGCGATGGTGCCATGTGTGCTGTTGTTACCAAAATAAGTCCGCAGACTATGCTAGATCGTTTAGGAACGATATTACGCCTAAGACAAGGTTCTTTTCAGAACTAAAAGACAAGATAGATGTTGTTCGTCACGTAAATGTGCTAACTGCAAATCGTAGAACTATGCTCAGCGTCGCAGAGATATTATTCTCAGTGGTCGATGAAATAGCTTTGGAGAATTTTCCGGATGAGGTGGTGGTTGAATTGGACAGGGATGGTCGACCATAGCGCTAAGCAAATTGATTATCTAGATTTTCGACCCCCGAGGTAAACATGGCATAACAAACTCCAGGCACACAAAAAAGAACACTCGCAATACCACAACGCTGTAATGAGCGTTAGTCGGGTTTAGTCACGCGTAAGTGTAGTGACCGCATGTAAGGTAGAAATATCTATTGAGGCGAATGCTAATGATACACTCTGTAGATACAACCGTTCTATGATTTAGACTAACATGTCAATCCGGTTCCCGACCTCATTCTGACTTATCTAGAGCAGACTTTCAAGTTCAACACACACTTCAATCACAGCGTTTGTGCGTTTGAATACTGCGTTTATCGGGGTGACAACCTCGCTCCAGGACGGGAGGAGGCAACTGGCGCGAAGTAGTGGGCCTGGTGGCCTCTGCAACCATGCCAATGAATCTTGCTAAAGTTCGCAAGTCCAAGACAGGACGCATTCCGGTCTGGTCATCAGATGGACGGTTGCAGAGATTCCCGCCAGCGCAGGCGAGCACAGGGGGCTATTCAGCTAAAACAAGAAATGTCGATGTTAAAAAGTACGTCAGAAGTTACACAAACACTTCTTACCCTCTCTCCATTAAGCGTTCCAAGACTCTTGGCCATTCCACGTGCCTCAGAGTTAAAAGGGATTTCTCTTCTCTTTTCTCGGCTCCGTCTCTGCGTCTCCGACAACCGTCCTTGTGGTCGCAGCGCCTGATTTGCCCATCTCCATGAGCATCATCGAAGTTGAGCTGTTGTACAATTCTGTTGGCCCGAGCGTAGTCCTGATGTTTTTTCTCAAGAGGAGCGGTGATACCTGGTGCCCCGGGGACTTCGCTTAAATCAGGATAGGGAGGTGGGGGAGGTGGACAATATCGTGATATCCTGAATTTTGCTGCCAGTCACCAATAGATCACCCGGGTGACTATACTGCGGCATCTAGTTATGAACGAGGTAGGCTTCGTTTATATTTATTCAATATGACTCAAGGGTGCACTGTCCAGGGTTCTCCTGAACCACGAGAGGAGGAACGGGGCATTTGGAGGACCAAGTTGTCCTAGAATATTTGCTCCTATGATTTGAGGCTCGCACCCGGGAGAACGGATAGAGTTATATCCCTATCAGAAACATCGGTTAATATTGCTAGCGGGAAAGACAAGACCGAAACGCACGTTGAGTCTCATCATCACATAATGTTGTTCCATTTCGACTGAATCAAACGGCCTCGGGATATGGACCAGAGCAGCCCTCAGAAGCCATTGTCCGGAAGTCCGGCTACCTCTTGGACTCGTCATAGTTAGGACACGAGAAGAGACATCGGCACTGAGCTCAGGGTAGGGATACCCCTTTAATTAACCAACCAACACGCCGAATGGGGATGACACATAAATCTAAGACATATCAAAAATGAGCTTGAAATAGCGCCGGAGGTAGATAGTAGCGTCAATCATACGAGCAGGCATATTGAAAATTGAGTGCGGATTCTTCGATTTGTCGAGGATAGAGTTAGTTGGGTGGTGGTTGGGTCACGACTTACCAAAAAGGGTGATTAGCAACCATCGATCACATGACCAGACTGTGGCTACTCTTGTGCCACTGCCACACATCATAAGACGGCGCTCTAGAAGCACAATGACACAGGTGTTTCATTTGTGAGCCTTAGAACGGATTGACTCTAGTAGTTCTACCGCATAGCAAGCTCCGAACAATAAATCTGTCAACTCTTGTTGACTTACCCTTCAGGTTAAAAACGAACACAGCATGACAGGATCTACATTCGTCTGTAAAACATGAGTGCGTTCTGAGAGCGCATTGCCCACAATGCAGCACGTGCGTAATGCGGCTTGCTTAGAGGACTCTTTAGAGAGAGGTGAAGCTCAGACCAGAACGTGTGGCACTGGAGCATCAGGCGGCGCCAGAGACGACAGACGCCGGAGAGATCGGAAGCATCAGATATCTGAGACGCTTCTGCCTGCTGGTAGTCTTCGTTTATCCATAATCGGATAGCCAGAGAAAATATCATAGTCAGGATTTCGGGGGGAAGATTGTTGACGGGTGCGAGGAGCTGCGATGAGTTACGAGTTTCGTTTAGGCGCGATCGTACCTCTTGGAGTCTTTGCTCGTGAGATGGGAGGGTCGAAAGCTCTGGATCCAGATCTGCAAAGGTCTTGTTTTGTATATTTCTGGAGATTATATCTCGCGATGGCGTAGCAAGAAATGCTTCAAGTGCAGCACAAGCTTCGACATAGTCCTGAATTGAGCGAGCTAGCTGGTTATTAGAGGCCTTCCAATGCTGGAAAATTGCCTCATGGGTATCCGACTGGGGCTGCGTCATTGGATCGGCAATAACAATGTTGTCCCTGTGTAAACACTGTATGGCATTATATGTCGGTTATTTTGCACTAAACGGGGTATAACATGGTTCTAGCTTACATTTTTGGGCTCGGTTGGATGGTGTACGCGTGAAGCAAACCAATGTGTGGCGCACCATAACGACTACAGGTCACGTGGCACTTATGCTATAAGTAGGACAACAAGGTTACGTATAATTAGTGCAACCGGCCAACAAAGGAACTGTCAATAGCTCATATGTGTGTGTATCAACCCCCTAAATGGCGAGTGTATTACTCCTATACACTCAATTTGAGAGCCCTTACATACCTGTTACACGGGTTTGAACATTAAAACCGCGGCTGACAACACGGGAGGTGAGTGTTAGCGTCAGGTATTGAAAGACTACATGGCGGCGATGTATATTCGTGCAAACTACCAACTTAAGTACATAAACGAGACAATGAGAAAACGCATACAAAAGTAACTATAGCGCATAAAGGGGTCACGAAGAACCCGGCGCTTGTTTCCTCCAACATCAGGAGGTGACTATATGCTAGTATATTTGCCCACAGGGAGCTAGAGTATTGCGCTACCTTAAACTAAACATACCTAGTAGAGACCGTTAAGCAGTCGTCCCCCACGACTAGTTCGTTGTTTACTCGATTAGCACTTACGAGCTGTCTATCTTTTATGCTGGACCAAATGCGCTACTAACGTGCACCAAAGCAGGCGATATCATGTGGCTATTACACACGAGAACATACAGAGTTCACAAACACCCCAACATATAACGTCCACGTAAGTTTGAGTACTCGTTATAGCAAGCGTTTAGTCAATCGTGACAAGTGTTCAGTCATCAATAACAGGGACTCAGAAGGTTTCAGACTGTCGAGGAACTCATCGTCTCAGCTTCAATCGCACTTCAGAACCTTATCAATCACATGCAAAACGCCATTCGGGGTAGTCACATCAGCTCGTAGCACCCTCGCCTTGTCCTGACCACAACTAACATATTGCGCGTCGTTTACGAATGTTAGTTTAAGCCCCTTGCCTGACTCGGCGACTACCTTAGATATGGATGTAAATAAGGGCGAGTAGACGATGGTACCAAAGGAGAAATGGTTCTTCAAAATGCGGGTTAGATCATCACTTGAGAGTCCGTCAACACTGGTAAATGCATCATTGATCGGGACAAAAACCTGGCTCGTGCGCATGCAGTTGATCAGAACTGACCATTGGGCCAAACTTAAGAGGCATACCGTAATCTTATCATGATCATCTACTTCATCCAGTAGGCCGGTCTGCTGAAGCCCTCCACCAAACTTGGCAAACCCGTTCGGGGTGCTATCTATCAGAGGCTTGCTAAGTATGTCGGATATCTTCTCCGGTAATGTAAGGACGGTATCGATAACAAGGATAATTATTTTCTTAAAGGTAAACCTTCCTACAACTTTCACGCTTCCAACTGTGCGGTCGACGAGGATAACACGATCGTTAAGCCACCGCTTCCGGCTACCGGTGGAGAAGAACTGGTCGATGATCTATCATGCAATAAGTACGTCAAGATAGGGACAGCGTTTGGGAGCTCAGCAGAGCGAACGTACTTGAACCTGATACTGGTCAAGCGACCCTGATGACCGCTTGCTGCCGCCGCTAGCACCCCTGCGTGGAAAACCCGAGGGAGCGCTGGAATGCGACTGAACATTGGCGCCTCTACGGGTGATTGAGCTATTGGTGGTCTTGAAATTGTCATCGATACTACCCCAAAGTGTACTGTATTGGAGGACATCTGGGTCAATATCAGGGTGATCAGGATCGAATGCCTGTAAATGCATGTCAATCACGTAGCGGCAAAATGAAGTGCCAATCGAAACAGCTATTACGGGACGTACGTTGTTGTCTGGCGCTAAAAGAGTGAGCGACCCGCTCTTGAGCAAATCAATAACTGGTTTGCCGGCCTCAGTTTCAGCTATATCCGCATATGTTTTTGCTAGACTGGTCAGATTCTTCTTTTCGAGTGCGGCGAGAAATCCAGTCAAGAAGGAATCATTATTACGGGGCACCACAGAAGACGCCTGTATCAAACCCGGTACTACGAGCAAGAATGGTAAAGCCATGGCGAGGAACATCATGGTGGAAGAGAAGGCAAGCTGGAAAGGTTGCTGCTCAAATCTAGGACCAACTAGTCTCTCTTATAGCTCGTGATGACGCAGACAGAGGCTATAGCGCTAAATGACTAAGATCGGCGTGGGTCGAGCGTGGTGATCTGAAGGCGGTAGTAGCGCAATGGCTAGTGGGTGGCTTGATGACGAAGTTAGTTTGGTTTGTAGCCGCACCTGCCAGGCGTCTATCTGCAGGAACTTTAGCAGGATCGAAAGTTGTCGTACTCGTGCCCAACCTCACCGATTACACGCAAACTGAGATAGAGGGGCATCGTAAATCATAAGTCACCCCTTTACATGATGTACACTGGGTGATGCCCAACTGAGGCAGGATGTGCTCGGAGCTTTCAGAGGAGAACGGCACGAAACTTCCGACACAGAAACTAAATCAGATATGATGTTATCATTTTGATGTCTGTAATCTCTGTGCTGGATAAGAGCTGCAGATACTTAAGCTGTGGTCAGGCTAGTCCTAAAGAGGTTGTAGAGATTAAAAGGCTTGGGCGTTGCCAGGTTCTGACACGCTGGGGAATCAAACGTGGAGCGACAGAGCGCCAAGACGCGAGCAAGACCTGCTGGCTGTGTGTACACAGACCCACAGTGGATTAAGCACTCCGATCTGTTGGTGTATGATGAGGAATTCGAGGGGTGACCGTGTCTCCAAACGATACAATCATCAGCGAGCGCCGAGCGCCACTAGTTAACAGTCACGTGATTATAGCACGTGCGTGGCCTGCCACTCAGCAAGCGCTGCCTCTGCTTCGTTGAACAGTATGGTGTGCGTCGCAGCATGTGGAGCTTCGCAGAATCTATCTACATAGGAGCAATATGCGCTCATCTCTCTCGACGATGGATCCTGTATCGTGGCTCAGTTTCACGCATGAATGAGGGAGGGATGTTAAGCCCTTCCGTGGACTAGTACAACGGAAATTTGGCAAGCCATTTT
This sequence comes from Ceratobasidium sp. 428, assembly GCA_019623705.1. Classification (NCBI taxonomy): domain Eukaryota; kingdom Fungi; phylum Basidiomycota; class Agaricomycetes; order Cantharellales; family Ceratobasidiaceae; genus Ceratobasidium; species Ceratobasidium sp. 428. The sequence continues at coordinate 14,326 of WSTJ01001081.1, forward strand.
CTGAGTTAGATAAGATATTCTCAAGTCAAGGCTCCCATGCTGCCGGAGATACCTGTGTCTCCTATTGTGCTCACACATGAACATCAGAGTTCTGATATTCGATTGGCTGAAACGGCCAGCCGTATGCGGATCAAATATGTGACCGTTTGAAATTGACGAGGGTTATTTCTTATCTCTTGTTAAGCGAGCGATGCCACATCATTTGTTTAGTGCTTGAGCCCCAAGCTGCACCAGCAAACCTTAATACGCTCAGAAGCTGCTACATCACTGAATCACGTCCCTAAATTTGATGCAAAGATCTACCAGCCCCTAAAGACTTCATGGGGTAATTTCTGTGTCGAGCATCAGTGGCAAAACTTTCGCATCATTTAATCGATCTATTGAAATGCGCACAAGTGTCAACCCTAGTAAAACTCCTTAGAAAATGGAATGCTGTTCAAGCATCAGCATCCTGCTGTATAAAGGATAGGTGTGACGGGGGGTATTCTAGTACCTACTGATGGGGGGTCACTGTAGGAAGTTGCGGGATTTCAACTAAGTCCCTGTGGGGATTTGAATGAAGTCCTAGACAGGACTTATATTCGGGCCCGCCGGGACTTACTAGAAGTCCATTTTCAGGGCTTAAATTCAAGTGTAGAAACATCAATATCTAATACAAAAAAGTCCAGAAGGGTCCACTTAAGTCCCAAAACTGCCGTTTCAGTCCACAAATTGGCCGCTAAATAAGTCCAGTGAATTTCGAGAAGTCCTATTCTGGATTTTAAGATAATCCAGGGATTTTGCCGGAAGTCCACCGGTACTAGTCCAACAGGACTTATAATTGGTCCTCTTTATAGACTTCTCAC
>WSTJ01001082.1:0-15169 GCA_019623705.1 Ceratobasidium sp. 428
CCGGAGCTGTCTCTGCGCCGGGTGGACCCCCTGCTCTCGTATCAGCGGGTGTACCTAGTACTGGCACCGGCCCTCCAGGTGGAGGCCTCCCAGGTGCGGGTCCTGGGGGCCCACCAAACCTGGGCGCAAATACTATGTTCCCCGCTCAGAACTTCAATCCGAGCGTTCCCGGACCCGGGACGAATGTTATCCCTGGGGCCGGAATGATCCCTGGAGCCGGACCAAGCGCGAGGCCAAACCCGACACCAACGCCGCCTAGCGTAGGCAATAATCCTGCGATGGGCGTCAACCCGGCGATGATGCAAGGCTTGAACCCGGGAGGGATTCCAGGACTCACTCCTTCTGCATTAATGCCAGGTCTTGCTGGCGTTAACGTCCAAGGGCTGGGTGTCCCCAATGCCCCTGGAATCGGCGGTGGCGTGCCAGGCCTTAACCCTAACAACGTTCCGGGTCTCAACCCAGCTAATGTTCAAGCTATGAACCACCGCAATGCACTCCAACAAATGGCGCTTGCCCGACTTGGGCTTACGCCTGCACAGGTCGCGAGTGCGACACCACAACAAAAGGCCGCTATTGCGCAACGAATAAACCAAATGATGGCTCAGCTACTCCAACAGCGACAGCAACAGGCGATTGCAGCAGCGAACGGGATGGGGATAGGAATGCCTGCGGGCGTTGGCCGACCACCCGGGATGCAGGGAGCCGCTGCGCAACCAGGGTTTGAGCAATTGCAGGCGTATATGAGGCAGCAGCAACAGAGGCAAGGTGGTCAATGATACCAAGATCTTCGACATTTTGATTTCGGGTTATCTGGGGAATGTGTATATTAGATCTTGTAGTACCACAATCCACAGGTTAATTGATGTTTCTTGATTGGTGTGGCGTGTGGTTGTGTTAGTCAAGCTGATCGTGAGGTGCAGTACGCGACCATCATCAACTTACTCCAGCTGATCGAACTCGTTTTAAACGACTTCTCCCCCAAAAGAGAGAGGATGAGTGCCTTGAATGGGCCATACTATTACTTGATTTGTGCTGAGTTATGGAAGTAAACGAACAGATCTAGAGCGGAGCTATGGCCCAGTCAGCCAAGGTACTGTAATTGAGTCGACCGTTAGCAATACGAGTTGCTTGACGCAGTCTATAGGATCTTTGCGCCCGCAGATACAACCAAGATCATAGGCCAACACAACACAAATGGATAACTTCATGGTTTTTACTCAATTTAGTCACCGGTCCAACTAAAACAAATCTTCGCATGTTACCATCGGGGAATATTTTCAAATCGACACACTTCAACAAGAGACCTGTTTAGGGCGAGCCAGACATCGAACACCTATGGGCTTTGTCTGAATGGCCGTTCCATAGCCTAGAGCCCTCAATGGCTGTAACGTGGAGGTTGGAGTCTTTGTTGCTTGGATTCAGCCAAAAGCTCGCTCATGGAACCATCTGCCTCTTATTGCCTCTTTCCCTGAAGACAATCGGGGCAAAAAGCTGTTAAAACCGCTTGAGTTCTGGGACTATCCACCTTCACCTGCCCGCGTCCAAGGACCGCAAGGTTGTACTGGCAGCCGCCTACAATGGACACAACTATCTATGTCAGCTACGCAGACTGGCTGTGCTATTTTGGCACAGGACTGTCGTAGGTCACACGTACGCTTGTTTATTCGATCGAAGAGCGCGGTCACGTACCTTGGGAAAGTGCGAACACAGTACCAGTACCTGCAGTCGCACAGGGGTATCAAACGCTATCGAACTCTCGTGCAAATCAAATTCACGGACCGTCTCCTGTCCAGCAGCTGCCTCGGGTTACGTTGACCAATCCGCCTTTAACAGCTTGCTCCTTGCAAATATTTGACTCCTTCCCGAGTGGCATTATGATCGAGCTGCAGTTGAACGGAATGGCTCAACTAGGCGAGTCCAACTAAAGTGGTAAAACGGCGAAATTATCCACCGATATCTCCTGGGCCCCTGTTCTATTACCGGTATATGACATTGCCTTGTGTGACACCCCTCTTTCCTAATTGGTCCGAATATATCTAGCACTGCGCTCGATCAATCTAGGCAGGTTCTAGACACCATGTACGCACACCGCCGGCGAAGTGCATCGGCGGCATAGTGGTTCGGCAAGTTGAATGCGCATTCAGAAACATTCTACCAACATACCCCTATTGACTTGCTCTTGACCATCAACGCGAGTACGATTCCCCCAGCATCTTCCCAGCGAAACAGCCCTTTCTACGCACACCGACCATCGAATACCATGTCTCCCATTGACGCCGACCATGTCGTCGTCGAAATGGTGACCTCCGAGATAGGTGAACCAAGCCCTTCAGCAACACAAGGCTGGCTTTCTTGGTTGATAGCTCCTTGGAAGTTGACTCTCGCCTGGGTCATCGCTCGTTTGAGCATGCTCACCACTATCTTTTCGAGATCGAAGTCACCAACGCCTGACTCAGAGTCCGGTTTAGTCTGCGAAGTTCCCCAAAGGAACGACAGCGAGGCGAATGTAGTAGCCATCTCCCCCCTACCTCCCTCCACCGCATACTCTGGTGCTCCCCGCCCTTCTCGATTTGTCGAACACCTCGCTGAACACCCTTGCTTCGTTTCCGCCTCACCAATGTACGACTCGACCGCGCCCAAACAGGGGCAAGGACAAGGCGAACATGATGCTATCTCTGAAACGCTAGCCCTAGAGTCCCAAGCTGAGCATCCCGGTTTGGCGGAGATCCCTAGCGCCGTGGGTCCAGCCGAGGTGGTCCTTGCATCCTCGGAACGCTCCTCTGTTGGGACCAATCTGCTCGAGGTTGCAGCTCCGAGCGCCCCTCGTCCATCGCGATTCATAGAGCACTTGAATGAGCACCCTCGATTCAAGGAAGCTAGTCGGTCGATTGAAGGTGCCATTGCAGCCGCGGGCTACGAGAGCTCTGCATCCCTTGTTCTCGATCAGGTAGCGGAAATCGAGCAAGGCGTCACTTCTCGCTCGGAAACCAAACCCTGCAAGCTTGGAAAGGCATGTGCCCATTCGGGCACGCCACACCAGCATATGTTGCCTGCCGGGCCAGCACCAGTCCCCCAAGCTACTGGTGCCGTCGTTCTAACTGTTCCTAAGGAACCTCGCTACTCAACAAACCCCGACTATCCTACCGACGTTTCCTCCCACCCACTTAGGTATGCGGCTCTTGTTCATTAATCTGTTTATATTACTTATTCGGCCCCTGGCAGCGGTGAGCAAGCCCGCGTTAGGATGCACGATCAAGCAGCGTCCCAGATTAGAATGCCCACGCTCCGTTCCTTTCGGTCTCGTTCAAGTATCGACATCACTGCAGCTATGTCCCGAAATATATGCGCTACTGGTCTCCAAGCAGGCCCCTCCAACTCCTCTGTCGGCTTTTCTTACACCCATCCGAAGCGGAGCTCTGTTCATTACGAGAGCTATAAGCTCGGAGTAGCGCCTGGAATGAAGGAGTGGATGGAGCAAGTTGGGAATGGCGCGGCCATGGATTCATTGGTGCATTTACGGCCGCCATCCCCCGAATCGCCCGGGCCCTTGACTCCAACGTCTGAGCTCGCGGGAGTGATTGGGGTGGAGGAAGATGAGAGGTTGGAGGACGAGTTTGCCGAGACTGTTCTCGGATACGGCCTTCAATCTAAGACTGGTGACGATGGGGCAGCTGCTCTCTGAGCTGCTGTCACCATCTGAAACCATAATCGGGGGAGGGAAGAGAGGGAGTATTTTCGTCATTTTCAATTTCAGCTTCGACATTGGTCTGGTTTGACTCTTAAGACTTCTGCATTCGGTTGTTTCTTTTTTTCTTTTTTGGCCTTATCCACACGTACGGACGTTGCTCACATTTTCTTTCTTGATCTCGTTTCGGTTGTCGTTTCTCTGTCCTTTGTCGTTTCGATTCTTAGCTTGACTCCCTGTTCGAGCTATTTCGAGTCCACGGCGCAGGTATGTGTTAAACCTTTCTCATCACGATTCGTTGCTTAGCTATCACACCCATAGATGTTCGCGTCTGCTCGACACTTCGGTTTTGATGCTCCCCTGTGGACTCAATAAACCACTGTAAGTCGCCATAGCTCGGTCGCATCAGTATCTGTTATCTACTACCCACCTAGTATCAGAACAGTATAGTGTCGTTTCCGTGCCCAACTCCGGTCAATATCTGCTCCACATAGCTCACTGCAGCCGACCGGACGATGTAACGAGGAGGCTCGTTGTTGCATGCCTCGTTGGCTATATGCACCCTGGCTTCGCTTAGCCACGTAGCGCCCAGCCAAACATTCGAGCACCTCGTCTTTTGACATCGCCATCGACATATCCATTTCGTCAGCTCCATCATTTTCATCTACCGTACTATCTCAGCTAGTCCTCTAGTTCCTATCTACAACGATAGGTACCTCCTTCGAGTGATACCAGCCGTCACCACGGTCTCGACTCCTTTGCTCACAACCAACCTTTAACGCATATATTCTCCCATACGCATCCCGTCAAGCGTTCCGCTATGCGCCTCCCGGTGCTGAGTTGCATGATGGGATCTCGTTTTACGACGTGCTGCATCCCACATAAACCTTGCCATATACGCGATCGACATTCACCCCCACAATATGCTTGCGGACCGTCCCAGGCTCCCTGCATATTATGCGCTCGCCATGCCACCTCTACACCCAGCATGTCACACGCACCGATCTCCCTATATCAGAGAGTTCGTGATCGAGTTCTAGTCGTAAATTTGTATTGCTCCACTGTAAAGACGTCTACAGTGGAGCATTACAAATTTACAACTGGAACTCAATCGCAAACTCTCTATTAGACAGCGCTCTGGATTCTCCCGAGTAGATCATTACGCCAGTGCTACGAGATAGTAATGGCCGCTTAATCTCCCTTTAAGGATGATCGCGGCTCTATTCACATTCATCTCGAGCACGTTCGGTGAGTAGTATTTCGCCGTTACATTGACACAGTTCATAACACGACATCATCGCAGAAACTCTAGCCCTACCTCGACTCGCTATAATAAGATACCAAGTCTCGCTCAGGCGCCTATGGGGCAGCCGCGATTGCATGAGTATCTTATGCCTATCGGTATGTCAGCCGCCTTGTTTAAGCTATTTTATCTTAATTCGACTTCGCTTCAGGTCAACCCTTGCCGAATGGCTATCTTTGTGGCTTGTAGTCGTGTCATTTACGGTCCGTCATTGCGGACCGGGTCAGTTATTATTCCATTGTGTACATGCGCAAACTAACACCTTGTTGGATATAGGGCTATACGTAGAACCTATCGGTGTCGGATCAGTGCTCGGTGCTTGATAATCTAGACCATCTTGCTGTGGCACTGCAACTGTATCTTCAAGCAGGGCGAGTGCGCTTTACGCAAAGTGGGCGACAATAAAAGTGTCGGTGATATATTTTATATGAACGCGCTAGCGGGGGCAAGGCATGGGTTTTGCTGGACGGTTTACTACCACGAAGGCGGTTGATGGTACAAGGCAGTAAACGTTGCCTTTCGTTGAGTCGTAACTTTTGGGTGGATCTCATGTAGTTGGAGCACATTGTATTGGCAGAGTGTATTGGCTTTTTAGGATCAGTTATTTATTTGTATTTTTATCGTTTACGACCGCGTCTGAAACCAAGGGCGCACTAGTTTCATGGTGATCTTTCCAAGCTTTGGGACACGGCGCATTCATCTTCTAGTCTCATCAGGTATGCTCAAGCCTACTCATGGCCATATCTTTTTAGATCGAGGGTTGAAATGGCGCGAAACTTAAATCAACACACCATAGTTCTTCATATAGTTATATATTACAGACAGAGATTCGTATATCCCAGGATTTATACATCTCCGTATCCCCATAGCTGCACCACTGTTCTTGCCTCCTTATCCGGCGGTGCAATCGCCACACCTTCGCCATTTCCCGGATCAGGTAAATGTGAGGGTCTGTAGGGACTTGTTTGTTCTTAGGCAAAGCCGCACCCCATGACGTTGCGGCGTTCACGACCCAACCTCATCGTCTGCGCCAGCTGACCCTAACACCGTTCTCTCCTCTGATAAATCTTAGCTACTTGCTGCTCCCGCTTCGTATGCGCAAAAACTCCGATTTTAATCCAATCTACTTTCCTTCCCTCAGTCGAGCCGCCTTCAAGCGCCCCTCCGATTATTCATATGCCTCCGCCTCGAAATGCTCGTCGTTCAGATATCTCGCCATTTCGAACGCTCGAGAGTGTAAGCGACTTTGGGAAACAAGTTCAGATTTTTGGGATCTACGGGAGTGTTCGGGATAGAGTCAAGCTACAAAATGGTGATATTATCGTCAAAGGGGATTGGTGCGTACATCCTTTCGATGCTTATACTTCTTCCAAACTTACAGCTATGATATAAGCATTGAAATAAAACAGGGTCAAGACCATTCGGAAACTTCGTACTCTGGGGAATCATGGATCGCCAAGGTTCTGGAGATCAAGGGAGAAGACAAACATAGTGAACAAATGGAGGTTGGTAATCACCCACTCCGGTCTCCCAAAACTCAACTCATTTCTGGTGGGCGGTAGCTGTATCTCTTATGCCGCTGGTTCTATTCTGGAACTAGTAAGTTCAAACTCTCGAATACATCCCAATCGCGAATGAATCAGTAGTTTTCAGACCTTGACAGATATCATGACACGGTGATCAATCTGTAAGTACCTCAAGTCTCTCTTGTTCGCCTATTAGTGCTAAGTGCTGTGATTCATGTCTTGTAGCACGAGGTGTCCGTTCAGTAAGAACGAGCTCGCACTTTCAAACCACCAGCAAATCATTCGCGCGGACACTGTTTTGAGGAAGGTTTCAGTCCGTTTTTTCAACGAGTTCGATCAAGAACAAACAAGCATTGGAAGGGAAGAGCTATGGTACCGGTAGGTACCAACTTTTAGTGAAGAGAAAACATTGAGCTGAATTTGGGTGTTTCAGTTTCAACTTTCGCGTTGGAAATGGTGCAATGGATAACCGCCTTGTCCTGGGTGAAAACCAAAACGTAAGAATACGAGTCTATTACTTGAGCCATCTTACCGTCGCTCCTCTCGTTTCAGCTCCCTCCCGGACGATGTGCAGTCGAGACTTGCACCAAACGTTACAAGCCCGATGCTGATTACCAGCGCTTCTGCCCGCGCACGACCTGCAAACTCTGGTATCACAACCAATGCCTTGAGGACCACGGGTATGAACGGACTGACAAGCGGTCTCAGCGATCCCACCAGCTTGAAGCACTACTCACTGGTACAGACGGGTTTCTGTACGAAAAAGATCACGTCGGAAGAGAAGTCCCGGAAGTTCCAGCCGAGTTCCACGAGTGGATTGGCCGACAGGTAAAAAAAGAAGCTAAAGGAGGCTCTGGGTGTCGTTTCCCAAAGTATGAGGTTGGATCAATCTCTAACCTCGTCTGGTGCGCTCAGACCCCCATAAGTCGGGGGCGCAAGTATGGAGTCGTTGGAAATCAAGATATTGTAGCGAAGGCACGAAGCTTCCTGAGGGAGATCTGGGAAGACCGTAAGAGAAACAGCTGGCCAGCAGACGAAGACATAGAATGCTTTTCCACCTACAACAAGCCGCCTAAACAGCGCCTGTATAGTTGTATACGCTGTGGCTCGACGATTTAGCTGGTTTGTATTTGCGACACAGAACATTTATTGTATATGTATGCATCCCGTTGTTTTTGTACATTTTTCGCTTTCTTGTTTTCGACGACACTACAAACCCGTTCTATGTATTTGTATATATCGCTGTCGCCTCGCTTCATATGATCAATGTATATTGCGTCTCCTGCTACGTTGCTCGGCGTAAAGATATACCTACTAAAGATCCCGCTGCACTGGCGCTTGTCCGACCAATATCACAGGGCGACTTATGCCCACGATTATGGGTAATCAAGAGATGAACTCGCGTTAACTACTACAATACAGAACATAAACCGATATACGCTATACGCCAAATCACGGCTTGGCAGTCTTCTGCCTCGCCGTCTCCAACTTTCTCTGCATCCGTCTCAACCGTTCCTGGTTCATCTTGCGCCTCTCTACATCTGCCTGCACGCTCGCCTGGACAGGTGCACCACCCGTCTTGGGCGCAACAGTATACCGCCCAATCGCGCTCTCCGGAATCCGTACTGCGTTCTTCCGGCCACGTCCGTTTGAGGTGAGCGCTGCGCGCTCCAGTAGTTTGCTCAGCTTCTCGGGACGCGTCGCTACCTCAGCTTCGGCAGTCGGAACCAGACGGTCACGATACGACGCGGAGCGTTTTACGATGGGGCGGGACCAGTTAGCGACAAGGGTGTCTGCGATACGCCGAATGGCTGGTGTGACGCGTTTGCATTTTGTGTAGAAGAGAACGATTTTGCCGAGGCCAGATTCTTTAAGCGTCGCCGTGTCGATAAATACCTGGAGAAGAGTTTGAGTTTGAGTACGAGGTAGAAAACAAGCGCCGTACTTTAGGCATGATGTCAAAAAAGGCGTTCTGAATACTAAGCGCCGGAAGAGACTTGTCGGGAAGGGGTTCGAGCCAGCGCCTCACGCCTTCGAACAAGTTGTTATCCAAGATTGATTGAGCAAACGACGATCTGCGGTAGTTCTAATTTAGAACACCAACAACAGAACTAAGCGGACTGCTTACTTTTGCAACATATCCATTACATCGCCCAACATCTTAAGCTTAGCAACCGCAGGCTGCTTGTTCGCGTTGGCCTCAATGTCGCGATCAGCAGCGGCGTGCATAGCTTGTCGGAGGCGTATAACCTCTTCATCAGCATGCACGTCAATATCCTAAAGGTACTTGAATATTATAAAACAGCGTTACACCGGACGTGCAAAACACACCTCTTCGTCGCCTTGTTTGGTCCGTTTTTTCTTCTTCCCAGCTTTGCTCGGTTTAATAATCGAGTCAATCTTTTGGCTAAGCTCAAGCTTCCTCCCTTCACCCCAAAGTCAGTATTATTATCATAACAAACCAAAAAAAACGCCTCACGTTCTTCCGGCGTAAGATCCGGCAACTTATCCATCTCAACACTGGGCTCCCTCTCGCGTTCCCTCTCCCTCCTCTTTCTCCTCTTCTTCGGAATCGAACTCCCTCCACCAGCACCATCAGCGTCCGTCCCGCCCAGCGATTTTTTTCGCTTTGTAAAACGAGGGATCCCGCCGCTGCTCGTGGGTTTGCTGCCCGTCCCTTCGTCGGCGTAGTCTGACCCGGCGTCGTCTCGCGCTGCGCCGGGTGACTCTGAGCGAGAGGCGGCTTCTTTGCGTTGGGCGCGGGAGATTTGACGCTCTGTTTGAATGGAGAATGAGGTTTGGGGCTTTATGTTCAATAGAAATTGACGTACCGTCCTCCGAAAGGTCCGAGTCCGAGCCGAAAATATCGTGTTCAAGCTAAGGAGCAGGGTACCATATTAGAACATCCGCCTTACTCTCCCAATAGCAGATATTGACTCACTCCTCCGTGGCTCATTTTGCCCTGCTACCCGTAAACGTGTAAAAGGTGAGTGAAGTTGAGAGTGTGGCGCCAATAATCACGTGATGGTTATTTGCCGTTTGGCCGAGGCTTACGTTGATCTTCTCGGACCTTATTTGGAAAATGTAAACTTCTCTGCGCTCTTCATTTCGACCATCATGAACATCGCGCGTCTAGCTCGATTGACGTTAAGAGCTAACAAATCTATACCTAATATTAACACTAGAATACATTCCCCTCGAATACCCATAGCTAGTGCAGCATACATACCCCATAGAACTTTTACTGCTTCAACCTCTTTCCAACGAGCGCAATCCACTCCACCCCCAACAGCTCCTAAAACAAAACCCCAAACTCTCCGACGTGCAGCCCAAGCCTCTCTCCCCATCCGGTAAGCTCACATCCATACACCTCCCTAACCAATCCACTAAACCTTCTCTCTCTCCGAAAAGGTCAAACCCAACACCAACCCGAGGCTCAATCCAGCCCGTCCTAACACTCGCAACAGCCGAATCATACGATCCGCACATCCTCCGAGGTCCCGGCGTCCTACCTCCAGGCTCCCAACGCGTTCACGCGGCGTGGTGGATACCGAGCTGGAGAGAGTACGGTGAAGTCTGGGTGTTTGATTCGGGGAGTTGTGTGTTTTGGGGGTTGAGCGAGGCCGAGGCGAGGATGTTTGTTGCTGAGGTTTTGATGCGGGTTAAAGGGATTGAGAAGGGACGGCTGAAGGCTATGGAGCTTGAGGAGTTGGAGTTTGTTACGGATCCGAATGAGTGAGTCCTTCCCTGTCTATTATAACTACTTAGCCTTTTGATTCGTCCAGAACGACTCGACTCCAAGGCGACCTAATTATCCTCGGCCAAATGCCACCCATCGAAGAACTCGAATTCCCCTCTCCATCCTCAACCCCCACCGCCCTCCCCACCTCAACCCTCCCAGCGCGCTACGCATTCTCTCACGCCCTCGCCCGCTCCTCAGCCCTCTCAGCCCTCGAAACATCTCTCGACAGCTACCTCTCCTCCGTCTCAAAGCTCCCCCTCTCACTAAGCAAAACCGGTAAACCAGGACTCGGCCGAAAAGAACTGCGCATGAAACTCGGTCAACTCATGCGATTCCGACAAGGGGTGAATTTAGGTCGGGAGTCGTTTGGGGATACGCCCGACGTGTATTGGACTGAACCTGTATTGGAGGGGTATTTCGATTCTGTGAGCGAGGCGTTGGAGATCAAAGGTCGGGCGGATTCGGTTAATGAGAAGATCACGTATGCGGCCGAGTTGCAGGGGTTGTTGAGGGAGCTTTTGGCGGAGAGTTCGGGGCATCGGATGGAGTTGATTATTATTGCGTTGATTGCGGTCGAGGTTGTTATTGTGAGTAGTGTTTGGTGTGTGGTAGGAGTGGGACTGATGGGTGTATGCGCTAGGCGATTATACGAGACGGGCCGGAGATGTGGCATATGTTTACTGGGAAGCCGGAGGTCGCGCAGGATAAGGGGAAAGAGTTAGAGCTGGTGAAGCATTGAGAAGTTTGGTTACTTATTACAAACATTGTACAACACCCACCACAACTCGTCATACCATTTTGTTTCTTAAACACTCGCAGAGCCTTTCCGACGTTCGATACAGTCCTCTACACACCGTTTACAGTCTATTCCAAAGTTCTTTTATTAATCAAGAGAGAGTCGTGTGTATGGATGGGCTACATTGGGGTATGACAAGTCAACAATAAGCGAGCATACATGAAAGATAGTATATTAAACACAAAAAGGATCGTCGGCCTATTACTTGGACTTGCCATTCCCATTATTCGCGGCTAATGCAGATGACGAACCGCCTTGCTTCGACCTGTTGAACAAGCTCTTCATGGTACTGGACGACTTGCCGGGAATAGCCTCGCCTGCCTCACGTCCCGCGCCAGGCTTGACTACGGATACGTCCTCTTGTCGACCAGATTCTGCTTTGAGGAACTCTTCGCCTCTGGACACAATCATCAATACGCAGCAAAGCAGAAACAACGGTGAAAGAACTCACCGGATACGCAAGAATTCTTCAAGCAGCGCGGCATTCCGGCTGTTCGCTTTGTAAGACGCCAAAATGACATCACCCACCAACGGGATAAACCCAACACCGGCGCTGACCGCGTTGTTCGCGAGCATCTTGCGCAGCAGCCATCCTGGAATCTCTGCCTGCTTGGCTTTGCGGACGACGAGGAAGTAGTTGAGGCTGGCGTCGGCGACGTCGCCTGCCATAGGTATGATACCTGCACAAGTAGTTAGCTAAGATAAGACAATGGAAAGGAGAAAAGGCGAACCGATGATAAAGGTCCATCCGAAGCGCAGTCCGCAGACTGAGAACCCTTTATCCAGGTAGTGCGCACGCGACTTGACCTTTTTCAAGATGGCTGCGTCACGCTTGGAGAGACCAGGAGGGAGGTCACGCTGGAATAGTTGTGAGATAGGAAACCGGTCTAAGCAAATGAAAACGCACTTTTCTACGCTGTTTGCGCCCTCGCTCGTCGGTATACTCTTCATAGAGCGGGTCGGTGGGGGTATAGTTGGCCAAGTGTTTCTCGAACACTTTCTGTCGTAAAGGTCAGCTCAAGCACCTTGGCAGACAGGCTATAGTATACTCACCAAGCCGGCTTTCTTGGCAATGGCGGACGTCATGATGGTGGAAGGAGGGAGGTTAACGAAAGGTGACGAGAGGTGAAAGCGAGTGGGGTAAATATAGACGAGCGGTGGTGGAGTGTAGAGGGTCCGGACGCCCAATGATGTCATTTACCCACAGAGTGGCTGTGCTATCATCAAATATGCAGATATTTATCTGAGGCGGTTCTGCAATATCTTATGTAACCGCGCGATCACGTGGTGTTGAGGACAGCGCGACCGGAGACCAACATTCGCTCCCACCACTTTCGCTTGTTCTGCTACTTTTTATCTTGGATGATCTTGTCTGGACTAGTCCGCAACTAGACACACCCGCTTACACTGTAAGTAAGGTGTACAGTGACTTAGGATCATGCCAGCTCATGGATAGCTATCTCTAGCCTCGACTCTAGCCAGCATGTTTAAAAAGGTCCTTCCCTCTCGCCGACAGACGGCAAATGAAGATGAATCTCCATTCGAGATTGTCACCCCTCCCACTCTTAATCCGCAAAATCCTAACCGCCGGGATGGAAAGGAGAATGTGCCCCAGACAAAGTCACAGCGTCCCCTGCCGGAAGGAACCAAATCCTGGCACGCTAATCGGGCTAGCGTCGATCTACCTCGTAAGAAGACTCAGTCGGTAATCGCACCCAAGCTTGAGCCGCAGCCTACGGGCGGGACAACGAATGTTGCGTTTGAGCGTATGCTCGTGAGTCCGCCTCGTTTGTCTTTCCTAAATTAATTCTTATTTTATCATTTTTGTATAGGATGACCTTCAGATCCCATCGACAGTTCGCGTTAAACTCACCACGCTCGAAACGCCCGTGAAAGCTGCGATGCTTCGTTCGTCCCACGTTCTCGGCACTATGCCTGCCGCACCCGCTACCCCTCCCAGCCTTCGTCGAACGCGCAGCAACGAGTCACTCGCATCGCCCAAACCTCTCTTTGCGTTGAACAGTGCCGCGGCTGCGTCAAACGAAGAACTAGTCGCACCCAAGCCTGCCTTTTTGATGGACGAGCCCACCTCTCGCAAGTCTATCGATAGCGAAGTATACGACCCGAGCACTAGCCCGTCTAAACGTACACACGCGCGCGGATCGTCTTTGGATCTTCCCCGGTCAAGCTCAGTCACTGACCTACCAAAAGGCAAAAAGGACAAGACCAAAGACACGAAAGAGACAGACAAGCAGAAATCGAAAGACAAGAACGTCAAACCAAAGGAGAAAGAACGCGACATTATCTCTCCCAGCAAATTCTGCCAGATACTGCAAAACAACAAGACCGTCGATATGGACGTCGATATGCTTCGAAAGCTGAGGATTATGCTACGAAACGAGGCGGCTAGGTACGCGATGTATGCGTTTGTGCATTGATCTTACCCTGATTATCATTTTTACCCCTTAGCTGGTCCGAAGACTTCCTTAAACTAGGCGGATACTCAGCGCTCATGACTCGTCTTCATGAGCTCCTTGAGATGGAATGGAGGTAAGGCGTAAAACTAATAACGTGCTCTTTCAATCAAATTAACGACTTGACCTACAGAGAGGAACAACGCGACGATATCCTCTTACACGAAATACTTCGCTGCTTCAAAGCTCTCTCGACTTCCTCAATTGGCTGCTTTGCTCTACGCTCTTCAGCGCCCACACCATTCGTCCAACTCATGTCCTTACTCTACTCGGACAAAAAACCAGGCGACATCTGTTCCCGTCAACTCATCGTAGACCTCCTCTTGATCCTATTTGAAATCTACCCGCCCCCTGCACCCTCACTCCCACCCCGCCCAACTCCAACTCCAACCCAAACCCACACACGCACAACCTCCACCTCATCCGCCCTCACACCTCCAACACCAACCCCAACACCGCAATACACACTCCCCGCACCGCACACAACACTCTACAGCCTCATGCGCGCACTCCTCCTCACACCCGCCCCCTTACCATCCGAATCACCTTCAGCGCCCGTCTCGCCACACGCGTTTATCCAAAGCCTACACACGCCAAGAATCTTCAAAACGTATTTACAAGAACTGAGCGACGTGTGTCGGGACTATTTCTGGGTGTTTTGTCATCCGGCGAATACGATTTGGGTGTTGGGCAAGGTGGACGAGGCGAAAGTCGAGCGCCCGCGTGCGCCGGGAGGTATGACGGGTGGTGTGGAGTTTGAGGCTATGACTTATCTTGTGAGTTTTCTCTTTTCTTCCTAGTATTTCAGTGTAAGATTGAGCTGTATTCGGATGTAGACAACTCACCTGAAACTCGTAAACGCGATTTCGAGGATCGCAACCGACCTACAACTCCCGCCAACGGACGAAATGTCCGCCCACAAGTTCCACGACGACTTGTTTGCTTCAGGCTTTGAAAGAATTCTCGCTGTACGTCCCCCCCCCCCCCCCTCTTTCCCTCCATGTCCCTCATGAGAACTTAAAACTTGGGGTATAGACCGCGCGAAAAGCCTCTACGACATACTACCCAACACTCCACCTCGAAATCGCGCGCTACATCCAACTCACACGAGAAGCAAGATTCGAGCTCCCGTGGACGCTTTCGAGGATGGTCGGGAACCCGCCGTCGAGCGTGGTGAAGTCGGTTCAGCCGGAGGGTGCGGGTAGGGCGGGGATGCCGGCTGGTCCGAGGCCTGCGCTCAAATAGAGATGGTGCAATTTTATAGGAAAGATGAAGGTTTGGAGTTGGTGTATGCTTTGTTATTTGTTTGAATGATCGTTAGACTCTGTTGTGTTGCTGTCCATGTCCTTTTTGGACGATCTATGTTGTATGTTTTATTTGAATCAACCTGCGTTCCCCCGGTTAGTACTGGAATGAGTTTGTAGAGTGTAAGCTTTTCCTGGTTCTAGTATCCTAAAGGCTGTATATGGAAGACATGAAAGAAAAGACATGGGTGAGACAGAACGTGTGGATTGTGGTAGTGTGTACAGTGCGGCGATAGCAAGACAAAGTGTTATGGAGACTGGCTCTTGCCAGATTACAAGGAAGCGGGAGTGTGAGAGTAAAAAAGGAATCAAAATGAAGAAGGAAAAGGCAAATGTTCA
>WSTJ01001083.1:0-15168 GCA_019623705.1 Ceratobasidium sp. 428
CCGGTCGAGGCAATCTCTAAAATTTGAAGAGCTTAAATTCATTTTCTGAATTCATTTTTGGTTTAGGAAATGTACCGGCATCCATTGACGTCCAAGATACACAAGGAACTGGACAATGCGCTACTCAAAGCACATTTGCGTTCTGGTATCATCCCCCCGGTCCACACTTTTCAGCCCAGTACGCCCCCCTCCCATTTTGGTAGTCCAAATTTCTGCTAACTCGGTTCAACAGGCGAAGTCACCCAATTCAGTCCCCAACCTGTCGCGTACACCCCTTACGCAGACGTATATCGAGCGAAACTCAAGGGATACGATGTTGGAGTAAAAGCAGTGCGATGCACGGCTGGGAGTACTGGCGCCAAACGAGTAAGTTGATTCACTTTCAGGGTTTTCTATCACCGGTAGGCAACATCGACGATGCCGGAACAAATGAGATATATGCTGATGGTCCCAATAGAGACTTGATAAGGAAGTCAAAATGTGGGCGCATTTCCGTCATCAAAATATTCTTCGGATCCTTGGGGTTGCGGCGCACAAGCACATGACGTCTTGTATGGTTACTCCTTGGATGCCCCGCGGTAATGCACATCAGTATATGCTTGATAATCCGGATGCTAGTCCGATTCGAATCGTGAGTTTAGTTCCAGGCAGCTTAAGAATCAGTCCTGACGTTGAGTTTGTTTAGTTGGTGGGTACTGCGCTTGGTCTTGGGTATTTGCATGACCAAGGGATTCCGCATGCTGATCTACGAGGGGTACGTAGATCGGCTATAATTAAGTTGAATTTGATTCTAAATTTAACTTAGGCGAATATTCTCCTTGACGATCAAGGAGAAGCCTTGTTGTCGGATTATGGTAGGTGCATCTCGAAGCTCTCGAGTAATCTTTGCCTAATTCTTTCTATAAATCGATAGGCCTCGCCAATTTCTATGCAGAGATAACCGGTCATTGTATTCTCAACCGTTGGACTCCTCCTGAGACGCTTGACCCCACCACCGTTGCACAATCCCGCACAACCCGTCTTGCCCACCCTCCCATCAACATCACGGGCGATATCCACGCGTTTGGTCTGGTCATCATAGAACTCGCTACCCGTGCCGTACCTTTTTACACCGTTCGACGGGAAGAAGCCGTGTATGCTCGTCTCGTGCGAGGGATCCGACCTCCCCGCCCGGCGCAACTAAGCGACGCGCTCTGGTCTCTCGCTCAGCGGTGCTGGACTTTTCCCCCTGCCGCCCGGATGACGGCTCCCAGTGTTGTCGCGACTCTCCGTGAACTGCAAAAGGTCCAGGACCCAGCAGGTCATCTGGTCTTTGCTCCCCAGACACCACCTCCCGCGGCTACTCCTGCAACAGATCCGGAGGACGAGTTTGTGAAGGTTGCTGTGCGGGCTCCTATAGAGACGCCTGGCCCGCTTGGAAGGAAGCTGTTGATTGTGGTCACTACAGATGGGGAGAAATATGTGGTTGTCGACGTCAGCAACGCGAACAGTGGGTTGGCAATTCGGGAAATGATTATGACCGCGGTAAGTCGACTTCGTTAATTAGGTTCACTAATTAATCAATGCTAAATTTATATAGGTTAAAATCCCCGATCGCGAACGTTCCCGCTTCATGATTTTCCGGACAGAGATTGGAGAGCACATTGTTGGCGACGCGCTTAATTCAGAGTTACTTTTGAAGACGTGTATTGACCACGGCGACGCCAAAGGATCGTTGAAACTGATCGTCGTGAACCGATCGTCTCTTAAAAGCAGGAGTCACGTCCAATCACAGCTCGAGAGCGTACGCGTCCCGAGCCTGCTGATGTTGTCTCCGCCCCACCAAGCATCTTCTGGAACTGGTCTTCCGACTCCGTCGCCTTCGCCCGGGCCGGAGCGCTCTCCGCCACCGGATATGGCTATTCAGGCGCGAGTGTGAGTGTGTTTTTCCAACCCTATTCAAGTCACTAACCTGGGACGTAGTCCGAGAACAGCGGTTAGCCGGCTTCCGCGAGCCGACTCGAATTTTACGAAGACCACGGCGGCATCAGTGTCTGAATATCAACTGTCGATCGACCAAAGAAGGTTAACGCCTCAACCGCCTATGAACATGCCTGGGTAGGTTTCCTTTTTTATCCTTATTATACTTGTTTTGTTAACAAACCACAGCGTGCGCAGTCCAAAATGGTTAGAAGACCGTTTCGAGTACGAGAACAAGTCGGTTGCTTCAACCTCAAGTGTGGCGCAGATGGACGCAGAGATCAGGGCAACTAAGTAGGTGACCCTGTAGATCTTAACATGCACCTCGCTAATTTGACCTACAGAATTGCGAGAGGCTCAACACCCGAGAGCCCAATTGGACGCTCGGCAATTGCCGTCCTGCATTTCGAGCGAAATATTGCACCGTGTGACGTATGTGGGCGACATTTTGCCGGATTATATTCGCTTGAGCGACATGGTACGTGTATTGCTCAACCTCTGCTTCTTATACTGACGCTTGGCTGTAGTACAAACACAGGGTGGGAGATGTATGAACCCCGATTTAGCTACAGAGTTGCATCGGCTAGAGCTCGAAGATCGCCCAGTGACTGAAATGACCAACGAAACCCCAGTCGCCGAAACGCCGGTTAAAACAACACCGAAAGCGATGCCCCCTCTCCTAAGCCGTGTCAACACGGACAAGGCACTTCCCGCTCCACCGCGGCCTCCTCGTGGCGATAGCGTCGATGGCCCAGGACCAGTCGGTTGGTCTCCGGTTACTCCACCTACGGCCACCAAAGTCTTGAACAAGACGGTCGACCTTAGCGCTTTGAAGAAGCAGCTAGGCCGCAAGTTTGGACCCGGCGAGAACGAGTTCCGTGGTGGTCCTAGGTCACGTATCTAGTTATACTAATCTTTTGTGCTCTGCTCTTTTTGTTCTTCTTTACAATTCCGGGTTCGTCGGGGTCATTGTGTTATGTATTTCTAATTTTTTTGTGATAGGTTTAGCCGTCATCGTAGATTCCTTTCCGTCCCGCTTTTCTTGGGGGTTATGGCGTTAAAAACGCTTATGTCTCCTTGTACATCATCCAAAAGCCGCATCTTTATGCTCTGTTACGAAATACTCGCTGCTGCTCGGCGTACACAATGAATTAATGTTTACAACTAGATCATTACCGACTTATTGACTTATTTCCGAGAGATAGCAAGGAAATCAATGTCAATCAAATAGGGGCTATTTGCCCTTGTTTGCGCGTGTAGGCTCATAACACTCCAGAATCACCCAAGCCAGACTCGTCCACCCGACCACACCCGTTCTTGGCACATTTTGGAGAAATACGGAAATAATGAGCTCGAGCTCCAAAGTTCTTGGCGCGCATGCAATCCCCGCGTCTACTCAAAGTCATGACGAGATTCGTCCTCGTGGTAGCGTAGCCACAACTCGCCACCAACGAGGTACGCGCCTAACCCAATCCCAAGCGAGTGTGTCTTTGAGATAGCAAGCTGAGCTAAATGGTATCAGTTTCAAGCGTCAAGATTACGTTCACGAATGCTGGAAACCCCGCCCCCTGCTACACATTCCACAGGAACAAGCCCGAGGTACTACTCGTCGGGCGCGATGCTGCCGATGAATGCGGTGTACTAGCTGCCCCTAGCAGAGAGAATCTCATACCTCTGTCGGTCTCCAAACGACATGCTCGTATCATCTGGAGGAATGGAAAGGTATGCATGATTTACCATGATTTATCACGGTCCAACGCCCTCTGCTTCAGTCTATCTCTTCAATTGATCACGATGATGCTAATAGCCAAGGTCTACAGCTAAGGGTAGTGGATCTCAGTTCACACAACGGAACCTACTTCCAGGATGGCGCGCGTCGTTTGGAGCCTTATGCGGCTCATTTGCTCGCAGACGGTTCGATTATTTGGTTCGGCCAATACGGGGAAGCGGGAAACCGGGTTAGTACAAAACTAAAACCGAAATAGAACTTATACTGACTTGACTTAAACATAAGTTGCACGAGCCTCTTATTGCTAAAGTGACATTTATATTTGATGGAGAGCCAACGACAGAAAGCGAAGACACACGATCCTACTCTGAACCCTGCAGGTCCGTACATAAGTGATGTAGTATAACACCAATGCACTTACACTTTGTCAAGTTTGGATCGTGAACAGATAGGGCAATCCAACCCCAATCCCAGGTCCGAGAGCCAGTGTGATGCTTCTGGTTCGGGGCCCGCATCCGAACCGACATATCATCGGTCTAGTTGGGACGACCGAGTCAACTCTGTCGATAGTGAATTCGAATATATCGGCTCTGACCCTGCTTACGAGGGCGCGCAAGAAAAATATGGCAGCAAGGGTGGATGTATGCTAAATCGGTTGGCAACCGGGTCGCCATTAGCGGTAAGTATAGCATATATTCAGATAGGTGACTCATGAGCTTTTAACATGAAAACGTCAACAGGGCAAGAAACGCAAGCACGAGGATATCGAAGGCACATACGACGAGCAACCAGAGCAGAGCAGAGGTCCGGACCCCCAGCCATTGCAACGAACCCAAAATGAAGAGGAAAGCGGTGATCGACCAACAGCTGGTGCCTCCATGCGTGGCCCGTCACCGGAGTATCCTCTTACCAAGAGAACCGTATCTACATCCACGCAGACGACCACTCCAACTGTCACTCCTACGTCTACTCAACGCCCCACAAAACTCCCTCGATTTGAACTCTCTCGCCTTGGCGATGCTGTCATTGGTGCTGCGATTATGTGGGGCGCCCTCGCATTCTCTCCACTGGTTGAGCCATGTTTTGAAGGGGCTTAACTTGGTATTTCGATGCGTGCGGGGACTCTGTTCGAGTCGGATAGCGATACCTAGTGACCGTGATTTACATAGTGCTTCAAGAAAAGAGCGCATATATTGTGCTCATCTGTTATCAAATTACTGTACACTACATGCGAATAAAGGCGCCAATGGCGAAGGGAAACACAGCATTTCGAATAGTTTTTCGTCCATTAGGAAACGCAGCCATAACTGTTCTCGATCTTACTCGCTCGCCGTGTTGCAGCTCCGTGGGTTAATTATACTGATATTTCCCTGATCACAGTGCTAGTTGTACAGTAAAACCTCGTAATTGGAATGCCCTTAAGATATTTCTTCAAATGTATGCTGTATCTGCTCCCTTTTCATCCATTTGTCTTCGGGGATAAGCCACCAACTGATGAGACCAAAAATAGTTACAATCCCAAATACGACCGGCCCCTATGACAGGCTGAGAACAAACTACTCCGTACAAATGTTTAAGACTCACAAAATTGAGAGATTTTGCTGTGACTGGGAACACGTTTGGCGATGTAAACACCTACATTACATCAGCGTAAAACTCTAGCAAAACACACCAGATTTAGTGCTCACCGCAAACATTATACCATTGCCAAGTATTGTCACAATGTATAGAGGCTTTGAAAATACTCCTAGTGAATATCTTGAGCTCTTGAACTCATGAGGAGTCCTTGTTAGGCGAAGCAAGGCGATGGTCCCGTAAGAGGCCAGAAGCGGCAGGTATCCACCACTAATGAGGGAGACAAATGCGACCGTACTGGGTAGAATCGAGCATAGCAAAATGGCGCTGACGATATATACGACTGTAACAGCGTTGTGCGGGTGCCCACTAGCAGAAACCTTGGACACCCAGGACGAGAGGGGGAGCGCTCCGTCGCGAGCAATTGCAAAAACGAGCCGTGATGCTGCGAGTACGATTACGCTGTGAGTCTAAGAAGTCAAACGTTCGTATCCGGCCGTTAGAAGATCTGCGACTAGACAACCATAATCAACAAGCCTAACTTACACAAAGTGTTGAGATGACAGCCAGTATGGTCATAAATGTACCACCACCCCGACCGAGTGCCATTGTGTAGATTAGGACGAATGGCTGTGGAGCGTGGAGTGAGAATAGTGTTTTGATATCAGGTGAACAAAAAAGGAATAGTATGGTCGTGGCGAATCCCCCAATCCCAGCGGCAAGTGCACTGGTAAATATGCTCTGAGCGGCAACGATACTGAGTTGTGTATTCGGAATCAGCATCAACAAGCTTCAGAATCGAGTTGAGAACCATTACCTTGCATTCTTCGTTTCTTCAGCAACGTGCCCGGCGGCATCAAACCCTCCTTGGGAACCGGCCGCGAAGAGTATGGATAAAATAATGTTCCAAACTGGAGGTGCGCCTGTTCCATTATCTAGGGATCATATTCAGAAGAGCTTACTCGAGTATAGGATATATGATTTATACTTTGGGTGAGCAAGGCCTCGCTCGGGCTACGAAAGCCGTACGTTTTGTTGACACCAACTGGGAGCCAAATAGCACAGAGCAGGAAGTCGAGAATCATCAAGACAATCGATAGGCGGAGCAGTCTTGAAAACAGTCGAGCTGTATGCACCCGATTAGTTATCCGGAGTTGAAGGTAGGTTATTGACGCATATACGCACTTGGTAAATAGTTGAGTGAAACGGCAAGCAGCAACAGTATTTCGGAGGTGATCCATACGGTTGCTCTCCACTTTATATTATCATCCGAGATACCACCGGGGAAATCTAGCTCATACGCCGCGATGAGTGAAAGTAGGTAGTTTGCGTTGCCCTAAATGCCAGTGTTATATGTCAACAGAAATGCAGTCTGTTACGTAACACTCGATGATATTCAGGGTGTTTCATACCTGGCTAGTGGCAGCGGTAGAGGATATCCAGTTGGTTGTAACCCACCAAGCGACAATACATCTAACCTCGGGTCACCTCCTTCAGAATTACACTCTTCCTCGTTCAAATTAATGACTTACCCAACAAAACGACTATAGCGTGGACCGGCTGCATGCGCCGCCCATACATAGATACTACCGCTGATCGGTAATGCGGAGCACGTCTCTCTAAGCACCACTGCAGTCGTGCACATAAACGCCGAGACAATCAAGAACGACGGCCACATGGCAACTGGTCCACCAGCAAGCATCCCGAGGAAAAACACGGCCCTAAATTAGCAGGTTCTGTTAGCATAAATAAATATTAAGGGCGGCCGCGTTATGGAACTAGGTGTGCAAGTGAGCCAACTTACCGAACAGTACACATGAAATTATTGGCACAAATACCTGAGGCAAAACTTTCAATGATGCCTAACGTCCGCTTCAACGTCTGTGACGGCCAGCGGGTCAGTTGATCAGTGTCAAATCAACGGGGCCGGCCAACACTCACTGGAGTATAACCAAGGCTTTGCTATTAGGATTAAATCAGTAAGTTAGTATATCTTCGTACGTCCTGCACACATCGTCGAAGGAATATGATAGACATGTGGATCCAAGGTAAGGAGCAGAGACTGGGCACTCGCGACGTTGGAACGCCTCGATCGATCGAATCGGTACATGACTACCTCATAAGTCCAACTTGAACTTGTCATGTAAAACGGCAGGGGATACGTCGCAAGGAGCTTTGGTGAGGGTAAATAAAGCGACTGTACCAATTGTTGCTGATCTTGATCAACAGACAAAACGTCCTCCGCATCGGCGTCTGAGTGCTTCGCTATAGAACTTGGGCGCGACATCGTTGAGCAATCGGGAGGTTGGGTGGCTGGTTGCAGGGGTTCCTTGGCGCTTTAACTGGATTGGAGAGACTGGGCACAGATCTTGTTTGGCAGCCATCTGGACAACCGCAGGACCCCGCGTGTAGTAAATCCGGACGTTCCAGACGTTGATGCCTATATCGTGAAGACGTTATCTGCGCTAGTGTATTTACAGTACGAGTCGGCTGTTGTGGCGATTTTTACGATCGAATCTGGCCTCGTTTGGCAGTTTGGCCCGGGTATATCCGAGGGCCCTCGTACTTACCGACTTTTCGGGTCAGATCAACGTTGGTGATGGAGTTTACGGAGATGGGGCGTAGAGATGGATGCCTATCCAGCCTTCGAACTTAGTGATAGGAACATATTAAATCCCTAAATCCCATACCAAGTTTGCCACTTATCGAGTTTTACGATTATCTCGTAAGTTAAACTCATCTACTCGAATAAGAGTCTAGCCTCTCAGGCATCCTCCCTTGCCCTCGTTGTGTCTAACCTTGAAGGTTGGTTGGTCAAGGACTCGAGCCGAATAAGATCGATTAATCCGGAAGCCACCGTCACTGCCCGCCTCGGTCACGAGCTCGAGAGCGGTCTTCACGTGCGGCACTGCTGTGCAAGCGCTAACCTCCTTGATGGCGCAACCGTAACCAACGAACCTATATGTTATACCCTCAACCCGAGTCTACGCACGCAAGCCCTGCGGAACCATCCAAAAATGCAACTTCGGTCATGTCTAGTTTGGTTCTTGCTTCTATTGAGTCAAGTCGCTAGTCAAACTGTAAACCTAACAGTAGACGACAGTTTCTCCTTCAGCCCTACAAATCCTGGCGGCATACAATATTTTCCTTCGGAGTCAAGTTGGTCTTCCACTCCGCCAACCAGCCTCGCCCAAAGGTTCAATCAAACCATACATGTGACGAATGCTAGCGACACTCGAGTGATGTACTTCTTCCAAGGTATGGTGTTTATCGCCCAGCATCAATGTTACAATATGCAAGCACGTGGCTTGGCTCATAAATAGGAGATGCAATTTACTATTATGGTGACAAAGGCCCCGGATATGGAGCTCTAGTGGTCAATGTCGATGGGGAAGCTAGTTACGATACTGTCAACGCCTCATCAAGCACGCTGGAATATCAACGACTACTCTGGAGCAGGACAGGACTAGGTCCGGGCGATCATCAAGTTATTGTGAGCAGATACGGAAACAGCCAAATTACGATGGATTATTTTCGGTATACTGTACACTTGATCTTATTTCGACGAAAAATACTGAGTGCACAACTGTAGGGTAGCGTCGTCAAATGATACAACTGCCCCGTCCTTGGCTGGACCGTAAGTTATGTGTTGGTCGATTGGTCTATGCAAGCTGAAGTTTATATGGGTTACAGAGGAGCCTCCGTTGTCCCAAAGGAAGCACTGATAGTGGATGATACCGGTAGTAGTATTAGTTACTCAGGTGGATGGGAACTAGTAGTAAATGAATCGCCCATATATCTACCTCACGTAACTAAACACCTCTAAAATCAGCAATCATCGACTATGGCGATCAGTCCCCGGAATGCCTGCTTTTTCCGAAACACAATACACCGAACTACCATTCCTAATGCGATGGCGAACTTTACGTTTTCCGGGACCGCGGTCTGGTACTTTTCAGACATTGACTACACGCATGGGTTTGTACAAGTTAGCGTAGATGGTGCAGCGCCGGAGCAAGTGACCGGAACATACCATCAGCCACACGTAGGTCCAGCTTTCCAAAATCGCTATGATATAGGCTTAGAGCAGTTCTCAGTTATCACAGCGACTTATATGGTACAAAACCGGTCTTTTGGCGGGTCAACATGTTGTAAGTGTTGCTCACGGCGGCCAGCCAAACCAGTATGCTACGGTAGATTTCTTTATGTATTTACCGAGGTATGTTGCATCCTATCGGCCGGAGTCATAGATGAACTTATTTAACCTCAATTCAAGCAACGCAACCCCCAGCGCATCGACCCCCAGTGCAACAAATCAAACCAATGAGAATGAATCTCGATCGATTCGGATGAGCGTGATTATTGGTGGGGCGATTGGCGGCGTTATTGGACTAGGCGCATTTCTTTATGGTGCATTTCTCGTATACCAACGCCGAGTGCAGTGGAAAGGTCTTGCGGCGCGATCTGCTCCTGGGGCAACAGCTGAAAGCGAACTATACGAGAGTATGCCGTTCATTATAACACCTCAAAGCAAAGGTATATCTACACTCTGCACCGTGTTACGGCAGGATGATTTGACGCTCTGACGTTTAGCAACTACCACGCCAACCCACGGGGTCAGATCCAAGCTATTGGACCTGAATTCCGTGCCCTCTCATACTAGCACTTCTGGCATGTCGGAGTACAGTTTTTCCACAAGCGGCCTCAGTACATCAAGAGGCTTCACAGATTATAATCCACATGATCCACCCCCATCCTATCCCTATCGTTAACCATCATAATCGAACATTCTAGATTGATTCCAATTTTTTTTCTTGTGGTGAAGACCGCTTATGTATGCGTGTGCTTATAAACCAGGGCGTATATTTAGTACTCAGCTTTCGTGCCGTTGTCGGGCTTTGCGTGTCTATATATATATATATATATATTTATTATCTAGACAGATCGCGCTCGCACCTGCGGACCAGCGTACGCGGTGAGGTGGGGAGCAATAGCAGAGGGCCGGGCCCGCCCAGCCTGCGGCCGCGGGGATCGCAGGGCTGGGCGTGGCACTGGACCGAAGGTGCGAGCGCGAGGTCTGTCGAGTCCGGAGGCGTATATGGCCAACGCAGACGAGAAGTAACGAGAGAGGGAGGGAGGTGGGAACAAAAATAAGAGAATAAATACATGTCGACCACGCGTATGATGTGTGTCGTTCATGTGGTTGGTAGTACGTCTTACGGGGTCACGTGGTGGCCCTTCGGCATTTGCGGCTGAGTACCGGCGGGGCATCCTCCGCAGGCTGCGTCCCCTCGCCGCACCACTATAGGCACCAGAAGGACCCGAGACCCGATTCAGCACCCATCCTGTGCCGCCTGCAGTGGGACAGGTTAAACAAGCTTCAAGAGCGGCCAAGGCGTCCAGCCCGATACAGGCCCTTTCTGATTGATTGATCCAGCCAAACTAGTTCGAATTTGGAAGATATCAACGTTCATTTGATCGAGGCCTATCAGTGTTATGGGCCAAACAAACTCAAATAAAACAGACCAGAAACTCTCAACGTCATGCCACAATCACTAGAAACGTCTGTTCTGTTACTCGAAGGACACGATTATATCACGGGAAGCTCACGCGCGCACGCATAGCTTGGTACTGTTCAATTCGACCATTTACCAGTCCAACGAAGGCTGTGTAGTCTTTTCACCCCTCCAGTCGAATATCCCACCTCGCTGAATGAACATCTGTACTCAATAATTAGCCGTAGAAGCAGAACGCAGAGGAAGGAGACAAACATTGTTGTCAAAACCGGCATCCTTGAGTGCCTGTTGCACCCCGACATCCAAAATCGACCGGCTGGGTGTTTTGGCACCAGTCGAGCAGTCCAGGAACCTAGGTACCACAAGGTAAGCAATAACATAGAGCAAAAAAAGAAATTCCACACACCTCATTTCTTCGTCCAATAGCAAGTATGAGTCACGCATGGCATCGTTATCTTCAGGGACGAGACACGCCTGCTCCTTGTGACGATCAAGGAAGGATTGGAACTGGTCTTTGGTAATGAGCAGGTTGCGGGCATCACGGAGTGCGCCATTTTCTGTGCCGTTGTTTTCGCCCTCGAGGAGAAGCACTTGGAATACCTGTGAGATTACTTAGGGAGGTAGAGCGGAATAAAGTGGGTGAGAGCAAACCTTCCAGCGGAACGGAGCAACCTGAGCAATAGACTCATTCATATCTTCTTCGTAATTATGCCTAATCGTGACTCAATACTGCGTACGCCGAAAAAGGAAATGAGAGTACCTACTTCGTAATCACTGAATTCAGCTTTACTCGAATCCCCCGCTCTTTGCACCACCTCGCAACGTCAAATACAGATGCAATATGCGTCGGCTTTCCTTTCTCAGCGCGCCCATGAGCAAGGTCCGTCTCAATGCTGAACGTATCGCACGAGATAGCGATAATGTCCAAGTACGCTCCATACTCGTCCAGCCATTTCTCAGTCACCTTGCTCCCGTTCGTAACGACCGACGTAGACTCGAGTTTCAGCTCTGTTTTGCAGAATTTGAAGACTTCTCCGATATATGTCGCATTGAGGAATGGCTCGCCGCCCGAAATGTTGAGCTTTTTCATCCCGGCGTCGGCAAGTGCGCGGAGAGCATCTTTGCCTTGGTCGAGAGGTAGTATAAAGGTGTTCTTGGACGTATGGAAGCAGAACGAACACTCGTAGTTGCATCGTCTGCGAAAAATGCATTAGCTGTTGGTCGTGTAAGGAAACGCAATAGACCCACCGATTCGGGAACCAGTTCACTGAGACTGGGATGACGTCTGTTGCTGACGGAGGGGCTTGAATGCTCACAAAATAAGACTTGATTTTGTTGAACATGGTAGAGATGAAAGTAAACAAGGGCGGTTATGCGTCACATCTTTGGCCCTCCTGTCTACTTGTACATAGTAGACCAGGGACAGCGGACTACGAATAGAATGGCGGCAAGGCACATGATTCGCTGAGGCCGCCAATCAAACGCGCTTGGTTGACTTTAGTAATCAAATGGGGGCTCGATCAACTAGATCTTTGATACACACGCGATCCGTAATTGGTCCTGATAAGAAAGAATCCCAGATGATACGCAGATGAATGATGGTGTACTGTAACTACTAGTTTTGTACTGTGTTTTACCCTCGCCATATGACTCTTTCTCCGCGCAGCCGCCAATTACCTTAAGCTTCGGGCCGCAGTGCCGGGTACTCGGCTTTGATCTTATAACATCACATGCTATTGGGAGTAAATTTGGGGAATTAAACGAGGTAATCCAAAAGATATCTTTCAACAAGCTGGGAGCGTAACCGGGCCGTCAGGATCATGAGCGAGCGAATTTTAGGTGGGCGGCAAATCCCAGTACTTTGCATGTGGTGTACAATGGGTAAATGCAAGCCAAATGATAGCTTGGGGCACTGAACTAATCGACAACGCGCAAAGACATGTTTTTGGGTGTAAGAGAGTCGATACAAGCATCGTCTGAAAGAGAACTTCGACGTTTCAAATGCGTCCACTTTACCTTGACGCGGTCATGTGACACTACACGCGCGTCTCCTAAACGGCAAACGGCCAGTCCTCATTCGCTCCGACCCTTATTTTCTGGTGATGCCCCATGTTTCCTGTTCAAACAACATTGTGCGTTTGTTTCATAGGGACACGACCTGGCCCTGCACCCCGTACTCTTGCGCTTCGAAGTGTTCATTGCTGAGAGTTGCGACGAACACGAGAATTTCACAATTTTCTGCTTCGCCGACTGGTGGTGTGGGTAACTGCTTTTGAACGTCGGGCTCTGGCGGATTGGAGAGAAATTGTGAACTTAAAAATTCGGACACGGCTACGGGAGCTATGGGGATGAGAAATGAGTGGATTCTACGCACTACAGGATACTGGTGCACAGATACAAAAGAGTGAAGGATGGTTATAAAACAAGCGTGTGATATAGTACGCGACCATAGGTCGAGGAGTCCACACCCTCCAGACTTAATCCCTCTAATCGTCACCCTTAACTAGGCTGTAAGACCAGATCCAGGTTGGGCGACACGTTCCATCGTTGAACTTGGGGTTGGGGGTCACACAAACTCCTTTGTCGGTCGAATCCCCGCCATGGTTCCAGCAACACATGCTTTCTCCACACTGGCCATTGGAGCCACCGCACGGCTACAAACTCAGGATGTAAGCAACAGCGAAAAATAGAGCTACAACAACTACTTACGCCACCGTATTCACCAGGCGCGTTGGTGTTAGGAGTAGGTGCCGCCAGGGCTGCCAAGGGGAGAACGAGCGCGGAGACAAGGATCGAAGCGAACTTCATAATGATTACGAGGTGGGTAGGTACCAAGAAAATGGATGGGTGAGGAGAGTGTGGTTGAGATGCCTGGTCGGACGCTGGTTTGCTGGATTTATACTTACGCCGGATTGAACGTTACCCTGACAACGTCAGCGACTCGGCCATTCAGTTTAGACAGGTTGTCCCTGGAATTCTCGGCATCATGATCGGCATTTGCAAAACATGACTATATTTAGCGCAAAGGAGGTCGGCACGAAAATATGTCCAGTGCCCGAATGAACGAGATATGAAAAAGGACTAACTAAATGTACTCGTATTACGTGTCTCGCTCTATATAGCCATGAATCCTCTTAACAGAGAACGCACGTTTTCCAAATGACTGCCAACAGTCATTAGTTTTTATAATGGCAAAATCAATAGTTTTGGATGCGTAGGTGTTACTACCATGTGCTAGGTGGCAGTTCTCTTGTAAAACTCAACACATTCGCCGCGCCCGCTGATCACCGCTCTCCGTGACGCGGTGCATCTAAAAATATACGGAAACTAGTTACAATTCCAGCTTGTATATTCTTCAGTAGAGGTGAGGGCTTCAATACAAGCGTATATTATATGCTGGGATACTTGTGTTCGAACCAATGAAACAAAATGCTATTCATACATTGCTTTAGTATGGGTTAGTGGGTCAAGCGTCGCAGGCAGGGTTGTGGTGATGTGGACTCGTGGTTTGGGCTCGGCGACCGAAGATCTTGAGTGATACTAGAGAGCATGTCGCCCGTTAGCTAATAGCAGGTGCCTGGCCGTCGACCAACGACTCGCTTCCAAGTTTGATCCAAGCGCATACAAGATGCTATGGCAGGATGCATTCGAGAGTTTGTCTGGAGTAGCAACATATCTCTATTCAGATTCTAGTGTTGGCTTGGTTAAAAATCGTAATGATATATGAGCTACACTGCCCAGCAAAATGATTGACCCACGTGACCCACGTGAGCATTGTTGGCCTGTACTGGAACAAATACGTCAACGACGGACATGTAAATATATCAATAGAAGCGGAGTGGCTGTATGTACATAACGCAAAAGGAACCATTAGAATTGATAAGTAGAACATGGAGAAACATGCAAAACAGTGTGGGAGGGTGGGTCAATCATTTTGCTGGTTGGCATCAGCAAAAGCTTAGCTGCGGAATTCCGCGGGAAGAGTCAAGCACAAAATTTACATAAAATAGCCACTATATACTAGGAGCATATAGAGCAGTACTACATTAGCTGGAGACCTGAATAGACATAGCTAGGCTACTGACAGGGAGAACCAGTTTCAGCAGCAAACCTACCAGATCTCCATAGCTGGCCGAGAAACCATATAGAGCTTAGTAGTAAAAGTGAAAGCGAACGACATTTATACCTTTATGGGGGCTCATATGTGTGTACCCAGTCGCTTGCATGGCTCAGAGAGAGGAGGGGTTCCAGTGTGGGCAAAATCCCCCCAAGATAAATGCGCCAAAACGTAGCGCAAAGGGATCGGATTGAGACGAAACTTCGCTGGCACGAGCGGTAGATGCCAACGCACCTATGCGCCAATTTTGAAGCTTGTAGCTCCAGTACTTA
>WSTJ01001084.1:0-15166 GCA_019623705.1 Ceratobasidium sp. 428
TTATAGCGTCAATGTAGCCTTCAGGCTCGATTGCGACTGCTGAGTACTGATCATAGATCAGGGACGGGCCACCGTGAACCACTTTGCGGGGGATTTGGAGCCAATTCCCGCTAAATATTTGCACAACTGGCTGATTAGAAGCTATCTCCAGCCTTGAGATCATTTATTCAGCAACGTGCATGAGATACTAATAAAAGATGACCTACTTGATACCCGATTTTGGGCTATACAGCGATAGGTTTGGAGCACCGTTGTTCGGTTTATCATAACTGACGGCTCCATTAGCCCAAATCACCGCATACATGTGGGTTAATTGTGAAATACTTACATCCAGGGGTTATCATATCCTATGCAAGTTGAGCATCCGCCGTACCCAATGCTCTCATTCCATTTGGAACCTATCATCATCCGTGATACCCGAGTGAGGAACGACCGGCCACGAAGGAGCGACGAGACGCACCAATGGACCGTTCTTGGCGAAAATCAAGAGCTGTCGCTTGGACTTGCGTGAAGTTGCCGGTAGGAACTTGGATGTCATCCCCCTGAATAATCCTGGATGAAGCGATACGCAGTCGGTGGTCGAAGATGTCCTTGTTGCCATCTTGGAAGGCTTCGAGATTCCTGTAGATGGTTGCGGAGGAGCCTTTAATTGGCAGCATATAAGCTACGGGGTAGATCGACAAACCAATATATATGCGAGGTTAGCATAATGGGCGTTTTCTCTGTGGCAGTAGCAGTGATGGAGACATCGAGTTTGCCCCCACGGGATAAACAATATATGACCTGTGATGTAGGGGGTATATAAACTTTCTCGTTGGCATAAGAGTGTATTTATGCCGGGTTGGTACCTTGGCTGTAACATTTCCCGGGAAGTTCTCATCTCCGAGATCGAGGTGCGTGAACGCAATGTCACTTCCGGTTGTACCAGCAAAGGTCCAATTCCGACGGTCCCAACCGACCTTCCCTCCATGAATAGTAGCCAGTCCTATAGGTCTATATCAGCACGTCTCCTTGTGGTCAAGTTCGAAATGCATGCCGTCATGGTCATTCTTATATAATTGGCTAAATGCGTAGGCTATTATTGAGCACAACTATGCGGAGGATTGATATGAAAACAGC
Source organism: Ceratobasidium sp. 428 (assembly GCA_019623705.1). Classification (NCBI taxonomy): domain Eukaryota; kingdom Fungi; phylum Basidiomycota; class Agaricomycetes; order Cantharellales; family Ceratobasidiaceae; genus Ceratobasidium; species Ceratobasidium sp. 428. The sequence goes on from WSTJ01001084.1 coordinate 1,120, forward strand.
CTTACTAGGTGTTAGGAGAGTTTGGGTCAGGGTTTCTCGAGATTGGTATGCTGAACGTTCCTGCCCGATATTGCTTCTGAACCTCACTTGAAGTATCTAAAAATAACTATTCACATACCGTTCTTGATACGATTAGCGTATCTTCCTACTATCGACCCAAAAACTGGGTGGTTCGGGTCTGTTTGCCAGAGGGTCTACTCGGCCCGCCGTTTACTCAGTGTTGGGAGACTGCAGCTCTGTAACCTTATGGGATACTCACTCGATTGTCGTAGCCTAATATAACGTCACGGAACCGCCCATGTTTGTCTTTTACCCAAAGCTCTGTGAGCGATGCGCCGCTCCCAATGAACTTCGCTGTAATGGATCCGTCTGGGGCGGAGATGGTATACTGCTTAAACGGCTAGAAGTTCGATTGCATCGGTCAGCAGTAAGCCATGCTATGCGCGCATTAAGCCGCCTTACATCTAAATTCTGGCCTGCAGCAGCCGCGTAGAGTGGGGCAACCGCAAGCGCTAACTGGAATGCCTTCATCCTGAGAGAGGTTGGGTTCAAAAGTACCGTCAACCTATGATATATGTACTGTAAAGAAGTTCAGTTTCGATCAGTATCACTTAATGGCGGGTCATTCGGCGACGTACCCGTGATCGTACGCCAGGGTGGTCGGGAGGTGCAAAATGTGAGTGAATCTTCTGTACAGACCATCCTTTGATGTTCGCGTGTGGTGCTCGGCACGCCACCCTTCCATCAGGTGGTTCTCATGGGTGTAAGAACGACGGAGTCTCATCGTGGGACCTAAGAACACCCTTTCGATTAGTTAAGAATGGGAGGGGCATCTGGGAAATATATTCATACGTTCGTAAAGATATATGACATATACTATGCGTGAATCTTCGTACTAGGTAGTAGGTAAATTATCGAATAATTAGATGCTACACAGTGTGTGCCGTTGCGGACAAAACTGATTCTTGGTTTTGGCTCCGAACACGCTCCAGGTTGTCACGTGGTCTCAGGCTCATTTCGATGTGCAGAGGTGCGACACATGCGCGAGGTTGCTGACACGGCGATCATCAAGGTAGTTTAGCCCAATGAGCGAGCTTTTCAAGCAGGTCTAGAGCTATTATTATAGAAACCGGATATTCATTGCCACTCTGTACGGTACAGCCTACTTAACAACAGAGAACTGGTAAGTCGTTGACCACTTGAAGTCCTTTCCTGGGTAATCTAGAGAGGGTGATTGTCAGTGAAAGAAAGGAGAGCTATAGGAAAAGCCTTACAGATTTGATCGACTTTCCACTCCGGGTTGTTGATGGCGTCGACATAGCCCTGGAGTTCGATTGCAACTGCAGAGTACTTATCGTAAATGAGCGTCGGACCACCATGAACAGCTTTGCGGCGAGTGCCCAGCCAGTTTCCAGTGTATACTTGAACGACCGGCTGGTTTGAGGCTATATCCAATCTACATGCAGTGACTTTAACGACGAGAGAGGTTAAATGCTCGTAATACCACTCACTTAATCCCAGAAGTTGGGCTGTACAGCGATGTACTGGGCAATGAATTTGTGGTTTGATCATAGCTGAGGGCATTCTCAGTGAGCAGGCACGCATATACGTACGCTGGAGGCACTCACACCCAAGGGTTGTCGTAGCCCACGCAATCTAGATGCTGTTTCAGCTCGAGTCAAGCTGCCCAGGTATGAGCTCTCCTTACCTGCGCAGCCACCATTGCCAATGGTATTGTTCCACTTATATGCTGCAAGCGTATATCGAAGATATTTAAAACTAGAAAGTATAGGCAACAAAGAAGGCTTACAAATTGGTTGCTCCTTACGGAAATCAAAGATCGTCCCTTGAACTGGAGTGAAGTTGCCAGTTGGGACTTGAATAGCGTCGCCTTGGATGACTTTGTCCGACGAGATCCGCAGGCGGTGGTTTAGAATATCTTTGTTTCCGTTTTGGAAAGCGTCGAGGTTCCTACCCGTGCTTGTTAGACAGTTATGTCGGTTGATATGAACAGTTTACAAACCAGTAGACATGCTCGGTCAACATAATAGGGGTTTTCTGAGTAGCGGTCGCGACGATGGAAACATCAAGCTTGCCACCGCTGGACACACGGAACGTAGCCTGTGAGGTCGTGGTGTAAGACAGGGTGACAAGGTGATCACAGATGAGAAATTACGCACCGTAGCAGTTACGTTTCCTGGGAAATTCTCATCTCCGGCATCAAGGTGTTTGAACGCTACACTGCTCGAGGTTGAACTAACGAAAGTCCAGTTCCGACGATCCCAGCCAATCTGTCCTCCATGTAGAGTATCTTGCCCTATTACCTTGGTTAAGTATGGCGTCAAGTGCGTAAGCTAAAATATTTACCATCGTGGTCGTTCTTGAAGATATGGCTACATAGACGAGTTTTGCTTAGTGCCTACCACACGCGTCGGGGTTGTTTGACACTTACTATGTGTTGGGGGAGTTGGGATCAGGGTTCTTTGAAATCGGTATGCTGAATGTTCCTTTTGCAAAATTATAGCTATGGACTTCCGCGAAGATCATGTTGCTCACCGTTCTTGATGCGATTGGCGTACCTCCCTACTATGGACCCAAACACTGGGTGATCTGGGTCCGTTTGCCACAATGTCTATCCGTTCAAACATAGGTACTGAGAGAGATTATTCTGGCGTTGTCATTTCAAGTCCTTACCCGATTATCGTAGCCTAGAACAACATCCCGAAGCTTCCCGTATTTATCTTTCACCCAAAGCTCGGTCAACGATGCACCACTCCCAATAAAGCTCGCGGAAATAGAGCCGTCAGGAGCCGAGATCGTGTATTGTTTGAAAGGCTAGGTAAAGGAGGCAACATGGGTTACTGCGGCGAGCTACATAGCCACTAAACTTACATCAGAGATCTGCGCTGTGGCGCTCAGACAGAGCGATGCGAGAGCAAGAAGCACCTGGGATGTTCGCATTCTGAGAGGTCTGAGTCTAGAATGCCCTCTTGACTTGCATTTTATACAGTTGTACCCCGGATTTATTTATAATAGCCCCGTTCGAATGTCGGGCCACCGGAGTGTGCTCTTGATCATATGGGCTAAGATATGGCGAGCAACCATTCGTTATAGATGCCGAAGGTGCGCCTGCGCTTGATGTTCGGCGCACTATACAACTCCTCAATGGCTTACCTCATGCAGACAGCGAACGTGACACACGACTAACTATGACGTTTGGGGAATGATTGCGCTTCTTGTGATGCTTGCCGAGGTCATCAGGCAGGTCTAACATGCGAGAGAACAGCAAGCCGCCTTCATCGTGAGATTATATATGTGCTTCTGTTGGTCAGCTGAGCTCAGAGCATGAAGAGCTACGCCAGTTAAGTATTCACCTGCGGCAGTTGTCTAGTGGATAATCAGGATGAATTTCGGTGGCGGAATCTCCAGGCCGAACGGAACAGCAGTATAAAAGACAGGTGCCTCATATCAAGGAGTCATATACTAGACGAGCATTGCGTGCTTATTTCTCCGCCAGAACCCATCGTCGCGGTCAGAAGCAGAAAATGCGGTCTTTGGTGCCTACGATCACGTGATCTTGCGTCCCTCCTGTTTCGCTTGCACCAAACCTCAGTTCTAAGTAAAACAACCATAAGCTTATCTTGAGCTACACTTAGAGGAGAATCAACTAACATTGCTTGAGCCTTGACCTGGATTACTCTTACACTTGGCCGATTCAATGACAGCAGACCTTGCTTGCAAGATAACCTATGTTATAACTTGTGACACTTTATTCGACATGGCTGGTCAGAACATAGAAAATTTACTACCGTAGGCACACTTAATTGTTTAGCTCATTACGTCTTATCCAATCGCATGAATTTGCCGCTTATCTTATCAGCTGCCAAATTACACACCAATTCAATTTGACTTTAGTTCCAGCCTCCACAGCCGCCCACATGACCTCACCCCCTGCGAGCTCCGGCACCAACAAACGCAATTATTTAAAGCGAGCAATGGCCAACTTGCAGACTACGTTGACCACCGCTCTCATACCCCCCAACTCTTTTACGCTGTAATGCTCAGAGTCGCATCGCGCCGTGCACCCCGGTTTCTCTCGAATGTTCCGTCTCGATTAGTACACACGTCCCCCCGTAGCCAACCTGGACGCGCTCGTCTTATTGCATTGGGCGTTGGGGCAGGGGCTCTAGGTGTTGGTACGCTAGCGGTTACCGCATACGCTGACAGCGAAACCGCCACACCTGGCACATCTCTTAGTTCACTGATGCGAAGCTATCTTGTATATACCCTCTGCGCTGTTCCGCCACTTGTGAACCATTCTCCCGCTATCTTGGACACGTGTTCTAGTATTCCAGGTCTTAAGGAACTCAGCGAAGCTGTAGTTAGACGTACTTTCTTTGCTCAGGTACGTCTTCCCGTTACTAAATGTCGCAATGACTTAACATTATGTATCAGTTTGTTGGAGGGGATTCTTTACCCGACACTTTGCCTCTTATTTCCTCCCTGCGTCAGCAAAACACGGGTACACTTCTAGTTTATAGTGTTGAGGCCGAGGAGGGTGCACCAGGCGCTCAGTGGAAGAAGAATGTAGAGGAAATACTCGCAAGCGTAAACTTCGCCGGAGATTTTGAAGATACCCAAAGAGGCGGGCGGAAGACCTGGGTAGCGGTGAAGTTGGTATGCTCAATTTCTCCTAGTTCGCAACAACAACTCTCAATGGTATTATACTGTAAACAGACCGCCTTGCTTCCCTCGCCTGACGCTCTCAAGCGCATGTCCACATTCCTCCTCACCTCCAGGCCTAAGAATGGTGTCTCTTATCCTGGCACTCCTGGATCCACCGACTTGCTGGTTCTTCGGGAGTCGGAAAGTGCCGGGTCGTTCAGTGGTCTGACTGAAGACGATGTAAAGGACTTGCGTGAGCTATACCGAGACCTACGGGAGATTTGTACTCGAGCCAAAGAACGAGGTGTACGGGTAAGTACATTTATAAAGTTTTTAACAACTACATCTCATTAGACCGAATAACAGATTACTGTGGATGCGGAGCACACTTGGTATCAGCCCGGGATTGATGCCTTTGTGTTGGCCCTTAGCCGTGAATTCAATCGAGTGTCGGTCTCCGAAGCTGACAAGATCCCGACTGGTCAACCGTTGGTGTACGGTACCTATCAAACGTATCTCAGGAGGTAAATCCTAGCCAAAACCACCGTTCTCGTTTCTAGATTAACCCAATAGCTAATAGGACACCCGCTCATATCGCCCGTGCTCTAGAGGACTCCAGAAAGCATAAATACGCCTTAGGTGTCAAGCTCGTCCGTGGGGCATATCATGGACAGGAGATTGCGTACCACAACAAGCGTCTGGCCGCCACCGGTGTCGATTCGGATGTTGAAGATTTGCCACCAGTGTGGCTCCAGAAAGACGAAACAGATAAATGCTTCAACGATTGTGCTAAATCGCTCGTAGAGGAGGTTCAGGGCTCTTTTAGTTCAAACCCCAACAAGAAGTCAGGCGTCGGGCTGCTATTTGGGACTCACAATAAAGAGTCTTGCCAGCACGTATTGAACAGTATGGTTGAGTCAGGTCTTGGGCAAAAAGATACGGATGGACGGGTCCTTGTCAAGTCTGGAGTTGAAGATGCAATTTGTTTCGGTCAGCTATATGGTATGTCACTCTAAACTGAAACGCATATTCCCAGCTGATTCTATACGTCTAATCGCTAGGTATGCGCGATGATTTGACCGACTGGATTGTAAACTCGGTCAAATCCTCCTCGCCAATGGCATTCAAGTACGTTCACTCGTCACGTTTTTTCTTTTGGCTACCGACTCACGCGTCAAACAGGTACCTACCTTACGGTGCATTGGCTGAGGTTATGCCATACTTAAGTCGACGGTGAGATTTGACTGCTTCTCTAGTGAATCTCTCAATTACTCATGCTCCTTCCGCTCTTAGAGCAATTGAGAACCAGTCTGTGCTGAGTGGTGATGGCGGAGCGGCCACTGAGAGGAGACGAGCAGGAGAACTCATTCGTAAACGCATTTTTGGTTGATTTGGGTTGGTGTGCACAGTTATCATGTTTTGCGGCTCGTTTGTTGCACGAAATAGGCTAAATTATACACATACAATCAGACATTCCCCATGAGGTTCTTATCTCAAGTTCGGAACCTGAAGAAGTTTAGATTCGGCGCTCATACCACATGATCATGATATAAGAGGCCGATGCTAGTTTCCAATGACACCTGCGGACGACCACGATGCTCAGACTTGGCGCTCGATGCGTCTCTCGGCCTCTCGGTCGTTCTGTACATACGAACCCTGGCTTGCCTCGCCACTCTAACCGTCTGGTAAAGGTTGGGCTCGGGACCTGTGCTCTTTCGCTAGTTAGCCTTGCTGGAGCAGCCGTCTATGCAGATGCTTTGGAGTCTTCGGAATCTACACGCGCACCACTCAGCACACTCTTACGTAGCTATTTCGTATACTCAGTCTGTTCTGTGCCTGCTTTTGTGAACTACTCTCCAACTCTGTTAGAAGCTTGTGCCAGCATTCCTGGGCTGAAGCAGACTAGTGAGGCGATTGTTCGAAGGACCTTTTTCGCTCAGGTACGTAGTTGATCCCCTATCTAGGACACTTGAACGCATCGAATGATAGAGATTTAGTTCGTTGGTGGTGATACATGCGAGGATGCACTTCCCTTAATCGCGGAACTACGCAGACAGAATAAGGGGACGCTTTTAGCTTATAGCGTAGAAGTCGATGAGAAGAACAGTGAGGGCGGGGCGGCCCAATCGAAGAAGAATGTAGACGAGATGAGAGCGAGCGTTGATTTCGCGGGCGATTTTGAGGATGTGCATGGGCAGAAGGGACCGCGAAAGACCTGGGTGGCTATTAAGCTTGTACGTGATTTTGACCTATATCAACTACGCAAAGAAGTAACTATGCGCAATGGCAGAGCGCACTTGTGCCAGCAGCAGATTCTCTAAAGCGAATGTCTACATTTTTGTTGAAGGGTCGACCGAGGGACGATGTCCCATATCCGGGGACACCAGCATCATTCGATTTGGCTGTATTCGAAGGGCCCAAAGAGACACTCTTGAAGGGTGGTTTAACAGAAGAAGACATAATGTCTTTGAGGACACTGTATGATGATTTACGGAGGGTGTGCAGGCGTGCGAGAGAGCGCGGAATACGGGTGAGTAGTCTCAATTATTTGAGTGAGAATTTCTCGTACTAAGAGCGATATGTGGTCTTAAAAGCTCATATTTGATGCGGAGCATACTTGGTATCAACCTGGAATTGATGCGTTTGTGATGGCTCTGAGCAGAGAGTTTAATCAGCCCCCACGAGTCCAAAGGAGCAGCCTGCCAGACGAGCAGCCACTAGTGTATGGAACATATCAGGCATATCTAAAACGGTAAACAGTTTAATCAGCACGAGGTTCCTCATTGACGTCCGCCAACAGTACACCAGCACATCTAGCTAGCTCACTCCGAGATGCTCAGCGACACCAATATTCCCTCGGCGTGAAACTCGTTCGAGGAGCATATCGTGACAAAGAGATCGCTCATTACGCAAACAAAAGTACAGAATCGGATTGTCCCGTTTGGCCCGACAAAGTCGCTACAGATGCATGCTATAATTCGTGCGCAAAGACGTTGGTAGAACGGCTTGCTGAGTCCTACGGCTTCTCTAGCGCGGGATGGACCACGCGGTCAGTGACGGATAAATCGAGCCCGGACACAAGGATTGGACTTCTGTTCGGGACGCACAACAATCTCTCGTGCGCTCACATTTTGGAGTGCTTGGTTGAATTCGGGCTAGCATACAGAGGTTCGGATGGAAAGGTCATGGTAAAGGATGGGGTTGAGCAAAGGATTTGCTTCGGGCAGCTCTATGGTGTGTTTTCATGCGTTGACGTATGGTGTGGTAATCTGATACATTTGGATAATTAGGAATGAGGGATGATTTGACAAACTGGGTAGCCAACTCTGTGCGAGCCAAGTCACCAATGGTTCTCAAGTAAGTACGTTCAAAATAAGTATTTCTCCTGCTGATCGGTCCTGCCTGATGTATTCTAGATATGTCCCATACGGCGCACTAGCAGACGTAAGCTCTTGTATTGATAGCTAAAGAACAGACTGATCATATATGCAACAGGTGATGCCTTACCTATCAAGACGGTAAACCAATATCCCTACTAACCTGATTGCTTCTAAGCTAACACGACCCATATGATAGTGCGATTGAGAACCAATCGGTATTGGGAGGTGAGGGAGGCGCAAAGGCAGAACGGAAAATGGCTGGGCAAGAGATCAAGAAACGATTGTTTGGGTGACTAGTATTCGCTTAGACGAAGTAAAGCAGGTGTCTAGGGGAGGCTTGTATGTTGCTACAGTTGTGAAGTTGATCTTAAATATTGAAACTTAGGCGAGGAAGCCGAGATGAGCATTGTTTATTACGAGTTCAATGGTATCAATACTATTTTCGCCTATATGCACCACCGAACGATGCAGGTACGAGATCACTATACTTGACTAGGTATTTACACAAACCGCAAGAACTATGATACTACGGGTGAACCCCAGATTGCGTACCGGTTTGGTCGTATGAATAAGTGCGGGCTATGATATTCGACGACACGAAATACATGTGGTCAGGTTATATGACAATACATTATGCAGCGCCTAAAGTGGTAATTTTCCGTTGGAGTCTCGAAAGCGCAGCCAAGTCGGACGGATTGAGCGGGCCAAAGCGTGCAAGAAACGCTTGAACGATTTCTAACGATGCCAACGCCTCGTTCCGAGACTGTAAATCGACACTGTTGATTAGAGGTTGGCTGGCGCCCTTGGAAGAGTTCTCCTCGTATAGAAATTCGCCATTTCGATCAGTCTCCGCCTGATTTTCCTCCTCCTTTACCTGCTTTACTATATTCTCGACAGATAACTCCTGCTCTGTTGGGAGGCTCGTATCCGCAGCAGGAAGTGCCTCGATTGGGACGGATCCCACCTCGCTATGGAAGCGATGCTGTTGAAGTCCCATCCTAGATTTCAGACTCTTTAACCAACCGTTTGAGAGTGACAGAAAATCCGAGTGCCCAAACATCTGGGCAAACCGTTGGGCTTCGAGACGAATCGCTGTGCCAGTCAATCGAGCATGACCACTAGACCCAAGAATCTGCAGGATCCATATCTGAAGGGCTCGATCAACGTCAGGATACTCGGTTTGGCGAATCCGCTTGAATCGTAGCTCGTTTGGATTTTTGGCCCTCGCTTGTAGCACCTCTTTGTCCCTTCGCCAGCGTGAAATAGTGGATTGGGAAACGGTTTCATATCCTCGAGAACGAAGGTGAGCAGCAATGTCACTTTGGCTCAACTGATGTTTATTGGCATCGTAAAAACTGAGAGCCGCAAGCCTGTCTTGTAAGCTCAGTCGATGTCTTGACACTGGCTTCTGTGGAGTTATCACAGAGGACAAATGGTGATTACTCTCACGCTTGATTACAACCATGGAGAGCTAGTATAGAGATGTTAGTGGAGCGCATACATGCAGTAGAAAGCAAGTTTACATACCGATTGCAAGGATAATGGGGTGGAAGATGCCTTTAGGCGAGACAGGGACCTCCTTTAAATATAGCTTTGGTACTCTAGTTGATTTTACTAACTTACATTGCAAAGGATTTTAGTCATATTCAGAGGGTGGATATCGGGCGGGGAGATTTTGATTCGGGTGGCTGTGTGGTCCTGGCCTGGCTGGGCCTTAGTCAGGTCTTAGTCAGTGCAGTTGCATGAGTGATCGGGGGGTTATGCATGGCTGCCGATATCGCTGATCAGGATTAGCACTGTGCTAATGTCTTTATCTGTTACCTCTTTATGCGGTGCAGTGGCCACCATGTGTGTGTTCGAGATACATAATTAACAGTGAATCTGAACACAAGCCTACCTGGCTGAACGAACGCTCTTGAACGATAGCAAGGCGCATGCAAGCAGTAAGATACTACACGCTGACCCTTGCCTGACATCGTATATGCCAGCCAGCAGAGCTGAAATTCAAATTTAAGCAAAAGGTTTGCACCAGGCACGGGCCAGTAGCGCGTCTGGAAACACCCCCTTGTCTCGATGGACAAGCCTCGGCCGCTCGGTGGTGCTGCGGAGTCGACTCCCTGACAATGCATCGGGCGATTACAGAAGATCCAGACCACGTGCTGCCACGCGGTGGATTTTCAGACCAAGACGTCTGCGAGGGGAGGGTTTCGAACCAGCGCACAGCTGACTAATCCGCTGAAGGGGACCACAGTGCATTCCCGATTGCGCCACTACAGCGTACTTGAAGAGTCAACAATGCCGACCACGACAAGCAGCATACGCATACAAACAGGCAGAAGATTCGCCAAAGTAGCACAAAAGAACTCAATGATATTATCGTACTATAATGGAACGGAAACTGTTCATAAGCGTGTCCGCAGGTAAATCCCAAGCTACACAAGTCATTTCTAATTATCATAGTCCATAGCGTCCGCCAGTCATCGCAGCTACCTTCAGATAGTCTGTGCGTTCCAGTCACCGAAGTATGCACTAGAAGTATCTGCGTATGAGTACCAAGTCGATGAACTGGGTCTTGCTTGCACTTACGTGTATGGTGAGCCCGAGTTTGCGAGACGGATTGGGCCAACGCGCATCCTAGTGATTACATAAATCCAAGCACTCAAAGCACACATCAACTCGGGCTTACCTGTAGCTGTCGATACTATTGGGCTTGTTGACCTCGTACTTCAGGATCGAGTTGCCAGCCGTGTCCTTGATGTCGATGTTCGCCCACCCTTGTGGTCCGCCTTTCACCGTCCACGTGTGCACTGTGGTCTTGCCCACGAACTGCGACATTGGCACAGATACCGCAGGAGTGTCTGAGAACGCGTTGATTCCGACCTTGTTGTCCTTTGCCTCCAGCCACACCTTGGTCGCCGACCCCTGACCGTCGACGGGTTCCTTAGACACGATCTGCACGAGCGGGACCGACCCAGCGGAGCTAGGTGTAGCGAGACCGGGCTCGAGCTGGAGCTTGAACATGTACTTGGTCACTCCGCCGTTGGCTGGGACTGCGTTGGTCGAGATAAAGCTGGTCTGAACCGGGCCGGTAGTTGCCATATCGGGGTCGAGGTTCTGGTTAGAGTTGGCAGACAGCTTTTGGACGTAGCAGGTAGCGATCGAGCTGGCGGTAGCTGGGCATCCGCCTTGCGTGAGAACGCTGTAAAGCAACAGTGTTCAGTCGGTATCAAGGCTAGAGTAAAAGGCAGCGTACCCGGAGGACCGGAAGATGAGGCTCCAGTTAGGCAGGTTCCCCACGACGACCTTCGTACCGTCCGCAAGAGTGGTTGCTCGCTTGTCGATGGTAGACAGGCTGGTGGGGGCGGCGTAAGTCGCGGTGAAGAGGATGATCAGAGAGCTGAGAGAAAGCTTCAAGGCGACCATGATTGTATGAACGAAGTATGAGAAGAGTGGGATTATAAGTCGATAAGAGGGCAGAGGATGTGACCAGTGGATGAGCAACCAGCAGTCGAGGCTGAGATGTTTATATAGTACACGAGCTCGAGATGCCCAAGCTCCCCAAAGGCCTACCATCTTGCTGTCGTTGCGAGATTTACAGCCTCATCGTCGTCTCGCAGCCGTTCACACCGTGGGCAACGCTGTTGGTGCCTAACTCCTCGGCGAGGTTTCGAATCGCATCTCTGAAGCTGTCGTGGACAAGCAAGCCGGTGATGGAGAATAGTCTCACAAAGCCAAGTGTAGATCAACGATTATTCGTCTTGCACCGGATTCGACCAAACCACCGCGCGCGTAGCCTCAGCTGACATATCCATGTATCAAAAGGGAAGCTGGTCATTGAGTCAAACGAAGATGCTGTGAGATGCCAAGAACGTGCCACATGCTGCCTATGGGCGCTTTCAGCAAGCGAGCCCAATTTGGCATTGGTTTGAACTGCCCGGGACAAATAGCTGCAAACATTAGCTGACTGAGTTCTCAGTTAGCACAGCTGGCCGCTCGAGATAACGGATCGTTTACGAATGTTAGCTGAGTTAACCAAATTCTCTCAAGAAATTGCTAACGATGAGCTTATGTCTGCATTATCACTGGAACGCTGGTTATGGACTCTGGATTTTGCGGAGAGAAGCCTATCTGGGGTGCACTAGGTGCATCTCACAGGATAAGTCGTCAAGTAAACACCCAAAATATCTGCAGATGATGACCAAATCTGTAGTAATGGGTAAACTACTGCTACTATGCTTTGTGTCATCCCACCACTTGTGTGGTATCGGCTTGAGATCAGTAGTCCGAAATCAGACCAACCTTGGTCGGAAACCCACTCGGCACGGGCGGGATCATTGGTTGTATCCTGGGTCCCCGTGTGAGCTAAATAAGCAGCGAGTACTCTACGGGCCATGATTTCACGTAGTAAGAGCTGAGAGCTGCTCCCGAACGAACACAATGGCCATAGCTTCGTCAAGTGGATACACATATATGCGTAGAAAGATCTTGTTACGGGCCAGTGAGGGAACCGCAAGCCAGGGCGTTGTACTTCTACTTGTACAAACGGAGAGGTTGTCTCGAAACAACGGGCGACAAAGTGGGGAGAGTGGAGGGACCGAGGGATGGCTCAATAGTTCGCGCGAGCAGAAAAAGAAAAACCGATTTAGTAGAGCGGCGTTCGCGTCTCTGACGCTTTACAGTGAGATGGGGAGGTGATTGCTCGTAGTATGAAGACCAAAGCTATGATCAAATGTAACCAAGATGCGTCTCGCTGCTGTGGTACTGGTTCAGATCCAGGTTATCTGGGATGCTGAGGACTGGGACCTTGGGCGATGAGGATCGGTGAGACCAATCATCAAAGAGATCAGAATGGATGGGAATTGTCATGTAGTGTAGCCACAAATAGTTTTTTGTGAGGTTGTAGGTAGGATTTGTCATTTTGAGGGGGTTTGTTTAGATGTCTGGGGCTATATGCGCGGGTATTAGAAGAGGTTGGGTCTGTTGGTCTCGAGGTTGATATTAAGGCAAATAAGTGGGGCTCTAGCTGTGACCCTAGCGGTTACGGTGTGTTTACTACTTGTTCTCTGCCGTGCTCCATTTTGACGCATGATTAGATTGTTATATTATATGAGCTTTTCTACTGTAACAACTGCGGCAGCAGCTGCCCTTGTCTAATTATTGCGCATCACACTGGCCTACAGAACTTGCAGACGCGCTCCACTAGTCACATCTAGCCGAGTGTACAGCGTACCATGGACGAATCTTGGGCAAGATGTTTCAGTACAGAAGCCAACTTCACCTATTATGGTATTTGGGGTATGATACGCCAAGAGAAGGAAGGTACATTGCGAACCGCCGCTGGAAACCATTGCCGCGATTATATAGTTATATGCACTTTGCTAAGCCAATTTTAGCATCAACTATACTCCCAGATTCAGCATCTCACGTCTCGCTCTTGCTGCCTATTGGGATACCATGCACAAACGACTTCACTACTGTCGCTAGCGACGGGACACTAGACGCACGCCCCAACCACAAACCCGGATTCAACTCCTCGCAGATAGGAGGCGCCAAGTCATAACCCCTGTGCTTCTTTATGACGCGCAGCTTCGGCTCCAAAAATAATCTCTTGGCACTGATCTCGCTGTATGCGCTCAAACTAGCCGAGTTAATGTCCGTCAACTATCGACAAGTCACTCGTAAACACGCCCAAACATTTCCCGACGTCCGCTCTTTCAGAGCATCCCAATAGCTGCTTCGAGCACATATTCTCAGCCAAAGCCTCTTGTCTATGTGCCGACCGCCAAGACACGTTTGTCAGCGCTACATTCACTCTCGGCACCGATAGGGGCGGCATTTGTATGCGCTTGGACCTGCTTCCGACGGCGCAAAGCCGACAGGGGGTGCATGTGATTTCCAGCTCCAGCGCACAGGCCAGCTCCAGAGGGTATATCAGAGCACGTCGGCGAGCCTTTCGTTCACTCAAGCCATCCCCACTTCACCCACCTCACCTACACTTCACT